>JBBPBK010000050.1:0-226065 GCA_039720395.1 Liquidambar formosana | reverse complement strand
GCCTTCAAATTCTCCTCAGGATGCTGCTAACAAGTAGCAATTCTCTCTCTCTTTCCTTTTTTTTTTGATTTTTTTTTCTGATTTTTGGTTTTTGGACTTTTTGATGTACAACATCCCCCTCTCTCTTTTTTTTATTTATTTATTTTTTTGTGTGTATAAAATCTCTCTCCTTTTTTTTCTTTTGTGGGAGTACAACAAAAAACAAACCGATGAACACAAAGGAAGCCTATCATTTATTCACCTAAAATGATCGGAATACATAGCTAAAACCGACAAAACACACTTACATGGAACAAACCTCTAAAGACCTAAGAGTAAAGGAAATACATCAACACAAGTGACATTATAAAAAATGTCACAAATGAAACTGCCACCTCCACTGGAACCCCCTCACGTAAACAGAAGTTGACCATTAAGATGAAAAGGATGAAGTGCAAGACGACAGCTATAAAGCACTCAGAAGAAGTCATGGTTGCAGAGACGCAGATCTAAGAGACATAACAATGGGTACTTAAGGAACAATCCTATAATAGCTAGAAATAGCAGATCCCAAAAAGCTAAAAAGAGTGCACTCCAAAGGCTACAACTAGTAGGTTTCCAACGATTATGAACAGTAATCTCTATACAGTAGGCACATGCAGTGGTCTCATAACTCTCTAATAGGTGTGAACTAACTGCAAGATTGACTCTTTGTTTGGGTTTTAATTAAAAGACTTTAAACAATATTGGGCCTCGCCCCATTACCAATCCTAGAAATGATAAAAAACCTTTATACAATTTTGGGCCTTGCCCCATACCTGGTCCTAAAAATGAAAATGATGCATGTCACACATTCACACAGGATTGTACAGAAAAAGTAAATTTACCCATGTTTTTAACGTGCAGTTCAAACCAAGGGTCTCCTTATATCCTCCGCCTTCAATGGGTTACCCAAGCTAGGATGCCCGAGAGCAATCCGTTAACGTACTCACAAGCTTATCACAGGCTAGTGGCACAGGCTGTGGGCTGATGGAGCAGATAAGAATTACCCAAGAATCGAGTGGAATCTGGGAACCCTCACCCAACTACCATCGGGGTTTAGACACAGGCCGGTGTGTGTGTGCAGTATTTTATTGTAAAAAAAACAACATTATATTTTTTTTTCAAAAAAACATTTATTCATTTTTTTTTGGTTTTCGTATTAAATTAAAATATTAATTATGGTCAATGAATACTTTGAGGTTGAGCTCAGTCCCCAGCAGAGTCGTCACTGTAGTCGCACCGACCTTTTTCACCGCCGCCACGCGCGCTCGCGCGTTTCCCCCTGTTCACCTGTATTTACTTGCTTTTCTGCTTTCTGATGGTGCTAATCCATTTAGGATTAGCGTGCAAATGAGAGTCGCCACCTGGAAGGGTCCAGGACCAATTTTATTAACCAGAGATGGGTTCGTAGCTAAGGTACATGTTGGGAAGGTGTTAGGCACCCAACAATGCTCGGTAATAAACCGGCCCTCATTCTTGTATTCATTGACCATATTTAATATTTTAATAAAATCCGGAACACCTGTTAATCATACAATAAATAAATGGCACACATGAATGATGGATTAATGGCATAGAATAAATAAACAAAGCATAAATATTTAATAACAAAGTATAGAAGCCTTAACGGAATGAAAATAAGAGAAAATGCACTGTCGCGAGTACTCGCGGTCTTACCATGCGTACGCATGGTATTATCATGCGTACGCATGGTCTCACCATGCGTACGCACCTACCATGCATATGCATAATAAATTTATGCGTACGCATGACATTTCGCGAGTACTCATGGTTTCACCAAATTATCTTCTCCGCGAATTTGGACTTCCCGAAGAACATTATTGGCCAAAAATGGACAGTGTACACAATAAATCAACTTCTAAACATCCTACATAATTATATAAATAAATAAATATTACGTACCTCTTAAAAATAAAGCAAATTGAAATTAAATCCTTCCCTCAGGTCCACCGTCAACCCGGCAGCGTCTCCCCTGTTGCGCAAAACAAGCTTTTCCCAGTCTCACTGGTCTAATTCTCTGTTATATTTTCCTCTCTTTTCTCTCAGTTTATTTCTCTCACCTTTCCCATATTTCTCTCACCCTCAAAATAACTAGCAGTTACTCAAAATGCAGCTCCTCCTTATTTCTCTATCTATTTCCTCTCACTGACCTCCCCTGTTTCTGCCTTCTCCGTTCGTCCTCTCTCCATCCTTTTTGAGCTCCCAAGAGCTCCTGCTATTTATAGGAGAAATCACCCGGGTGAGGTCGTCATGCATGACCTCCAACTCCCTCCTCTTTGACCCCCCCCACGTTCCCTTTGCTCAATGGTCGAGCCGACTCAAGGCTAAATCATTCCCCCCCGACAACGCTTTCGGTCGAAGTGGGAAGTGAATGATGAATATGGAATCTCATGCGTACGCATATTATTTTATGCGTACGCATGGCTATTCATGCGTACGCATGAAACCACCATGCGTACGCATATTATAAATATGCGTACGCACCACACTCCCTGGCTGTCTAATTTAATCGTTTGACCCCCATTTGCTTGCTTTACGCGTAGAAAGAGACTCGAGTAGACGGCAAACATTGTGGACCTCATCATCGGGAAATCATCATCAAATGTAGGGACAAAATGGGGTGTCTACAGCATGTTATTATTAGCTATGATATATTCTCGCTGGAAGCACTTTGGGACACTTGAAAGAAAGAGAAAAAACCCTATAATTGACTTTTGGTATGGTGTGAATGATAAAATGTGACTTTTGGAAGGTTTTTAGTGTCGTTTCTTCTTCTATATGTATACTCACTGGGAAAAATGAGGCGTGGGAGAAGATTGATTTTCGGGAGGGGGGGGGGTTGTGAAATGGCGAGTTTGTAAATTAAGGTAAGTTGTTAAAACAAGGGTGTTTTAGTCTTTCTACTGTCAAAAGGGGTTTTCATCAAACATTAGTTTTTGTGGGTTCTATTGTCTAAGAACTCTTATACATAGAGGTTTTGGCCAAAATTCATCCAAATAGAAATTTAAAACAACTTTTATTTGCAAGCCATCTCCTTGCAGTCTGCACTAATAAATCGAGCATCTTCAAATTCAAGAATTGAGAAAAGTAAATAAAACGTTAATTATAAATAAAGGAGGGCTTATTTCCACACCCTTGTTTCTTATCTACACCCTTTTAGGACAACTTCGTCATTTCCCTTCTTTTCCTTCCCCTTCTCTCTCTTCTCCCCACTTCATTATTCTATTCTCTTCTCTTCTTTCTCTAGCAGCCCCAAACAAAAATTTAAAAACAAAGAAGACGCAACCCAGTTTATTTAATGCAGAAGGAAAAAATGCTGATAGAGGAGAATAGTTCGCCGAAACCTTGGTTATCTCCCATCCCTCCTCCGACGCCGTCAACCCACACACACCGATTATGAATTTATACAAAAAGAAAAACCAAAACGAGGAAAAAGATTGTCATTTGCCCAAGCCGTATTTCCATATCCATTTCTCGCTGGCGTCGCTTTCTTCAACTTTTTACTTGATGAAGGCTTTAGATTTTTGTCACTTGTGAGCTTGGGTTTTCATTTCCCACTATAATGGATCGAACTTGGAAATTCACACTTTATTTGATAGATAATCAAATGCACATAGTAAACTATTTGAAGAAAAAACTTATTGGACGATGGAAGATGGTGGGCAAACACATACCTTTTCACCATTTTAATGTGCGGGATATCCCGTAATATCTGGGATGTATAAGACTAATCATGTGCGGGATATCTCATAATATCTCGTTCGATCATGGCCATCCATAGATGACACATGCATATCACGTGTACGCGTTTGTGTCGCTAACGAATGGTTGTGATCGAACGGGATATCTGGGATATCCCGCACATGATCAAAGCTATATATGTATGTATATATATGTGTGTGTGTGTGTGTGTGTGTGTTTATATGCAAATGTTCTCGAACTCAAGTGAATGGGAAAAATCAATGGTGATGATAACCAACACCACCAGTATAGGTTTGTAACAAATTATACTGGAAACCATCCCTAAAGCTGGTCTCAATAGATCTAGAGAGGGTAGCACTAATTGTTTTGATTTTTTCCTTTATAGACTCGTAATCTCTAGTGAGTGCAAGAGTCTTTGCCAGGGAGACACCGGTAAATGGGATATGACCAAGGGTTGGATGAACCATTCTCCTCCGTCAACATTTTTTTTTCCCTCCTTCAGTGAACAAACAGGGCTGTGCTACTTCTACTTTATTTCTGCCAGAGAAAGAAGAGAAAAGAAAGTAGAAAAATGAAGAAGAAAGGAGAGAGAAGGGGAAAAAAAAGAAGTTAAATGACAATATTGCCCATGGGGGATGTGGATAAGCAAAAAATGGTGTGAAAATAGGCATTCCTTATAAATAATTGTAGAATCCACATGTACGCACAAATTTTGTGTCTAAAAATAAATAGACCAAAAAATGGACAAAAGATAATTTTATTAATTTGTAGAAGTGGAGTACAATCTTTGTGTAGACTTGGTCTACAAAGTAAAGTAATCCTCTGATTCTTCTCTCCTTGAAACTTTGACTTGAGTACTTGAGCAGTTTATTCTCGATTCAACGGGCAAAATTTGCTCCGATATAGGCAGAATAGATCTCTTGTGTGAGTCTCTAGGCTGTGAGCATATTAAAGGCTACAAGCTTGGTCGCGACAGAACTTTTGAGACTTTGGTCTGACAGAGCTTTGTTGCTTGAATGTCTCTTTTCTTTTGACCCTTGGGAGTTATCTCAATTTATAGTGGTAGGGAGAAGAGTATTCTGATAAGAATTGATTTCTTAATAATTATCTTTTATTTATCTTTTATAAAATGATAAATATTAATTATTTGATAGCGATCCTAACCAGAATACGTGGTAACATTTGATTGGAAGAATTACTTGTTTTCCTTTTATTTGGTCTCACTTGACAAGTGGCAATATTTGATTTGGTCACCTATGTAGCAATTTTTAAAACACATTGCAATTTATAATTCGCCAACGCTGTGTAATAAAAGACACATAGCACACATTTATTTGTCATAAATATATCCCACTCAACTTATAAAAAGACACGTGGTCAAATTTAATTTGCCATGATTTAATTGACTTTAAAATATGTGCCCACTTGTAAGTGATTGCAAATTTTCTCATTCTACACCACATTCTAATAAAAATCTCCGCACTTTGAGACAAAATTTAGATTTGAGACCGAAACAAGTTGTCCCAAATATTAATAGTCTTTTATTGGATGTCGCCAAAGGGACAAGAGGGGAAAAGAAAAAAACAAAAACAAAAACCAAAATAAAGGACCAGGTCAGAAAAAAAATAAAATAAATTAAAACAAGAAAAGAAGGAAGTTTTGGCTTGATTGTGATTTGTGGATAACTGGATACCATTGCTATGGGCCTTTGCTAAAGTGCGCGAGGACCGAACAGGTTGAAGAATAAGCGGTAACCGCCGGAAGGAGATCCCAACGCATGGCCAGTATATAACGGTCGGGACAGCACGTCTATGAGCAAAAAGTAACGGTACTCTGGTACCTTTCGCTCCACCTCATTATGGGCCCCTAACTTCAAAACTTCCAGATTTTTCCTCCGTGAATCAAAAAATTGAGAATGACAAAACGGTGGCTAGAGATAAAACTAATTATGAGAAAAGGGTGAAGATTCTCCTATTCCATTCAAAATGGGAAGAATGAGTTTTAATTCCCGAGAGAAGATTTGTTATTTGCCATTCAAGTATACCTATTTTATCCATTTACTTAAACCTTTTACTCCACCTAACTTACCCTCTCTCTCTACGACCCATTCTTATCATTTTGAATGTCAACTGACAAAACCCTTTGTTGACATACTCTCTCCCTCCACTAGTTTGACTACCCACCAAAAAAACAAAAAAGGGGGAGGGAGGGGGAACTAAGTTTCAATGATTCAAATTTGACAACAATAATTTAAATGCATTCAAAATATGTAGGAAAAGAACCATAATTTGTACGTCATATTAAATCGTGTTAACCACAAGTCATTTCCCATTATCCAAGGTCTTAATTATGCTTAGTTTAATCAAGGGAGAATTTTAGATTAGTTGAGCTATGGGAAAATAATTAGAGTTAGTAGTCATTTTTAGTCAAGTCAGTAGTCATTTATTAAAAGTTAATAGAATATAGCACCAAATTGTAGTTATATTCCCATAGCCCGACCAATCTAAAATCCCCCCAACTGCTAGTTTTTACTTGCTAACTCATCAATATCCAAAGGATATGGATACTTATACCATAGAGTGCGTGCTAGTGCAACTTAAAATTTAGTATATCCTTTTGGCATCTTTTATCTATCAAGAATTAGATGACCGATTTTATATAATAAAAAAAAAGGAAAAAAAAAAAAGAAAGAGAATAATTAGATAACCGAAGAAGTAAGCGGATCAAACAATGTTTGGCAAAACAAACATTATCTCTCCCTAAAGAGATAGAATTTAATTAGGGTAACAGTTAGAACGGCATGCTAGACATTTGACCTCAAATCCCCTTTTTTAGGGATTAAATTTAGTATTACCCTTTCGAATGGAATATGGATATTTTGACCATTTTTTCAGAATTACTTTTATTTCTGACCACCATTTAGTCATTCTCCCAAAATTCAAACACATTGGCGTTACCATCCTTCCATTTTCATTTTAAGGCTTCTCCACAAATTTCTTTTATTTGTGAAGAATTTTTCTAATTGACTATATAAGAAATTCTATTACACTTCATTGTCTTATTTGTCCAGTGATCTGGGATATGTGTAAAATGAATTTTATTTAAAACTCTACGGAGTATTAATGAGTAGGTTGATAGATGGCAGTATCGATTAAGAGTGTCTCTAAAAGCACTGATACTCTTTGGGAAAATTGACATTTTATAAAATAGGGAGTTTTCTATATATATATATATATATATTTTTTTTTTTTTTAAAAAAAAAAAAAATCAAAATAGGGAGTTAGAGGACTCCAAATGAGCTCCCTATATGTTGGAGATGTTCTTAAATAGAGAACAGGTTCAAGAGAGTTCCCTAGATGTGAATAGTCAGAGAGTCTCTACTTTGGGGAGTCTGATATAGTGGTTAAAAATTGGAGTATCCCTCTCTACAATAGAGAAGGGAGTTGAATAACTAACTTGGTAAACACTTTTTCCTAAAAAGAATTGAAAAAAAAAAAAATCACTAATTTTCATGGTTGGAGCCATATCAATATTATTATTATTATTATTTTTTTTATTTTTTTTTTCAGTCGTTAGAAACTCACACACCCACACACACCTGGAGAGTCAAACCCTCGATCTCCTCCAAACACCTCACACCCAAATGGATGGGAAATGCCATCTAAACTACATATGCTCGGCAATATATGTATATAATTTTTTTGTAAATTTATGAATTTTTTAAAACATTTTTTCGCACACATTACAGGGTCTTAGAAGTCTAGTAAAAAAGGTATAATCTTTTGACAATATTGATCTCTTCCCACTTTCAATACTTAAATTTTCCCTTATTATTAATTTATAATGAAAAAAATTAAAAGAGAATTATATTGCATCAATTTACTCTGAAAAAGGTCCCAAAAAAACTGGCTACACCCTCCTCGGCCTCCTCTCCCTTTTGCGTGGTAACCTATGGAATGGCACCTTCTAATAAATTTATAATATCAAGGATTCAAGACTGAAAAATACCGTTAAAGGTGCGAAATATTCCCTTTTAGTACATGGTGAGGAGATATTCAATCATTAATGGCAGGCGCTGGGCGGACGCTCTAATAAAAGTAGAGAGAGGAGAGAGAGTAAGAGAGAGAGGGAGGGGGAGGTGGGAAATGTCGGAAATCTGGTACATTATTGCATAGCTTTGGACGAAATTCCAGCCTCCGGTCTGCTCTTCCAGGGATCGATCCGAGGTAAATTCATCCCACAATTCACCAAAAAATAACATAATCTATTAAAATTCAACCCAAAACCTCACATATTTTATCAGAGATATATTCGTCGCACAATTCACAACAACCCTTTATTGAAATTTCAATCCCTGTTGTTTTGATTGAGTTTTTGATTTGTAGTCTAATATTGTCAGTATTTAATCATAATTCCAATCAATTTCCCATTTTTTAGAACCCTTTTGTTGAAATTTCAATCCCCATTGTCTTGATTTCTAGGTTTGGTGACCTCGAATTGTTAATTACAGGCTGGTAATTGAATTCAACAAGTACCCATTTGGTCCTGAGCTTTTCTTTCCCTTCTCGGCGCTTGAGTTTTCCATAGAGAAAGAAGGGAAAGAAAGCATCCTTTTGTGGGCAGTATAGTTTTCCTTATTGTGATTGTATTTATATCCGGAATTCAAAAATGAGCACGGTTTCTGGTGTAATTTCGCGGAAAGTCTTGCCCGTGTGCGGGAGTTTGTGTTTCTTTTGCCCGTCTATGCGGGCGAGGTCACGGCAGCCGGTGAAGAGATACAAGAAACTGATCGCGGATATTTTTCCTCGTTCCCAGGTTGGTTTTATGGGTTCTGTGATATTTTAGAAGTTTTGAATTTTTTTTTTTTTTTAATGTGGTTGTCATGAAGGTTGTTGTGGATATAGTTGTTTGTTGAATTGTTCTTATAATTTCGGTCCTGTTAGTTAATTATTAGTCACGGAGAGGGAGTCTAGGTGAATGGTGATGTTACCATATGCTTGCTTTCATTTGGAGATGTCAAAAATAGTTTTGTGTTTTTGTGGGGCATTATCGGCTGATTGATTGATGTTTTGGAAAGCTATCTCATTTATTCATTTGATATTTTCATAGCTGGCTATGTAATAATTGGAATTTGCATATAAATTTTTGTTGAACATCCCATAAGAACTTGTTGAATCCTCACTGTATAGTGGAGCGTGATTTACAGCAAAATTTTTTGATCTCTTGTTTATAATAGCTGGGTTGATGAGTCATATCATTACAACTCTGTACTTTTAGAATGCAGAATGATTTTTTTTTTTTTTTTTTGGCCTTTTCTTTTGTGCAGAACTAGAAAAAAAAAATGTTTTGCTTCATTTCATTGAACCCCAAACTGGTTTAATTCATTGGAATTTTTTCCATTAAAATATAAAACTTGTTACTCACTCTTTATTATTCAGTCTTGGTGAAACTCTGACATACTGGCATTACAAGTCCCTAGTCTTTTTTCGTGATTCTGTGAGAGCACTGTGATGATGTTTCAATGAGTTTATATCCAGTGGCAAGTGTCTAAAGACGAAATTAATTTCAACACTTGTTGACAGCATTTTTCACGGTCCCCATACTCACTTTAACAAAAGCTCCTATGTATAATTCTTATTCTTTTTTGAGCTGACTGACTTCTTACCTTTGGATTATACTTTGCAGATTGATTGATTGATTGATGTTGTGTTTTAGATAAATGCACATTCGAAAAGGAAATGGGTATAGGAAACAATGCAAGAAACAGTAAGAAAGGGTGGTGCTTATTTGTTATTTATTTTGATGTACAATGAAATCAGATGTCTTAGTAAAAAATGTGCACCTCCTGCAAAATTTTCATATATAAATCAATTCAACCAAGCCTTATCCAAAGTAAATGGGTTGGTTATGTGCATCCTTTTTTGCCATTTGGCTCCATCGAGCGCCATATATGTTGGTAGGTCATTGGCCATCATCTCACTTCTCATAACTTGAATAGGCTTCCTGCTATCCTTGTTGTACTTTCAACTTCAGCTGAAATACTACTCCTTACTGATGGAACATTTATCTTCGTTGCACATGACTAAAGCATCAAAGCTGAATTTCTCTTATATGCTTAATTGATGCTACCCCCAACTTCTCTCAAATGCTTCCATTGTATTCTAACCTTTCTTGTCTTCAGACTCTCTCATCTCAACATCCTCTCTTCACTATCTCTTGTTTTTTATTGACTCTTGTTCATGAATAGCATTGTAAAGCGTACTATCCTCTAACTTTTCCTGTAAGACAGACACTTGTGATCTGGTCTAAATAATTAAAGAAATGAAAGGCTTAAAAAATATGAACCTAAAAAAACACCATCAATTACATTAGCTATGTTGACTTTATGAACCTTAAAAAACACCATCTGATTTGATTTGATCTTTCCCTCTTTTTGGATAAGTATGGTTTAACTCTGGGGCGTCTTTTCTGTTTTGCACTTTGATCTTTGCTCTTTGTGTTGAGCTTCTGGTGCCTTATACACTTTTACTTACAGGGTATTGCCCTTTTTGTTTCTTAATAAAATTTATTGTGCATTAAAAAAAGGTTGTAGGTTTATTGAAATTGTTCAGCACTAGTATGTCTCTGGGTTTTGTACCACATGTTATTGCTGCTCATTGAATTTCTGTGTGCACAGTGTATTTCTTTCATTTTGTTTTTGGATTTTTATTTCTTATGTAGCTAAAGTTTTTTAGTTATAATATTGAAATTTGTCCCTTATATTTTGATAGGATGAAGAACCAAATGATAGGAAGATTGGAAAACTGTGTGAATATGCTGCAAAAAATCCTTTGCGTATCCCAAAGGTACTACTATTTTCATGCAAAACCTTCAATTAATCGTTTGTATTATTGTACCCCACTTGTCATATATTTATATACATTTATTGTTCACTTTATTAGTGCAAAAGTTTTGGGTTACTGAAATTGCATTTAAATCAAGAGTTATTGCCCTTAGAACATCATGAGCTCAAACCAGACTTGTTGAACTTTCTAATTTCATTCAGGGAACCTTTGTTTGCAAGTCTTTATTCCATCTTTATGTGATCTCATGGAATATATTTTTTTATTCTTATCTTCAATTTGTTCACTTTTAACTTAGAGGATCTCATCATAACATGTATGTTATCTTGCAAAGAGAGGTGCAGCCCACTTAGATTTCTATAGTGGGAATTTTGTAAATGTTTCATCTCTCTTTTTCACTGTATCCATGGTTTGAACTTTTGTTCCTAGGGTGAGTTTTGGTTGGCAAAATGACCAAAATGCTGTTGAAATTGTGCAAATTTGTGAGAGATGGGAATGAATAGAAGCATTTTGAAACATAAAGTAAATGTTATTTAGATGTGAGGCAAATAAATGATGAAGTTGAGCATATTGGAGGGTGAGACACCCACCAGCATGGTGGGACAACAATATGGAATACAGAGGAAAGGTTGACACATGCTGAAACTTGTAGAAACATTAACCTGAATTTCACTTCTGGTAGTTATCCATTATTTGAATATGACTCTAAAACTAACTATTATAATGTATGAAGTTATGACTTACAATATAATAATTTTTTTGATGAGGACAATATAATAATCACCTTTACTTAGATAATTATTTTAAAGTTTTCATTTTATTCTGATTAGATATGATTAGAAGTATAACATATGGTATTAAAGAAGGATTAATATACTTCTGATGAATAATTGAAGGAGAAGCACTGTGATTAATGCTGAGAATTTCTGTTTAATAGTTGTAAAATAGTATTTCATTCGTACAAAGGATAAAATCTGCATTTAGAAGAACGATTAAGCTATGAGGCTAGTTTTCTAATGTTCTATTTTTTTAATGCATTTTAGAAATTATAAACTTCTATGAAAATTATTCTAAGATATATAAAACGTTAATCTTCTAGATTATCAATAATGTGATCATTGATGTCAATTGAGACAAAAACCTCCTTATCACTAAGATTTTCAATTAATACAAGTTCTCTTAGAACTCACCAAAGATATGAAATTCTGGCCTAAAGTAAGAAGTTTTAAAATTGCATTGCGGTTTGGTTTGGTTTGGTTTGGTTAATTTCAGCTGAAATTTAGAAATAACTGTTTTTATTGGTTTTCCTAAACTGATGGGTTTGTGTTGTTCAATTGAAATTTAGAACCATGGTTGTATTTTCCCCTTTTTATGATTAAAAATAGAATAAATTTACTCTATGGGTTTTTTATTGTTCATTACATTTATGGTCAATGAATTTTTGTCTCTTTCTCTCGAGGAAAACCATCATCAACACATGACAATAATAGTTTGAATTTTCTTATTGTTATATTTAGAAGTTCCATGATTGATGGCTTGTTCCCCCCCCCCCCCCCCCCCCCCCCAACCTTTTTTTTTCTTTAATTTCTAAATTGCTGTGACTTTTATCTTATGTACAATGACCTGCTCCTACTTAACGAAAAGCATTTTAGCCTTTTTTATGTGTTCAGTATCGACATATGCCAACAATAGCCACAGTTAGATTATCTTATGTTATCATTTTGATTTCTTGATATATCTTTTCAGCTATATTGTTTTAGTGGTGAAACATTATATTCATTCCCTTCTATTGCAAGTTGTACCATTGAATATAAGTATTTTTCTTTGAACTTGTGGCTGATAGATTGAAATGCGTTCTTTGATTTAACTAGAAATTATGTCAAAAATTAATTTAGAAGCAATTTAAGCAAACCACTAATCATAATTTATATCTCATATATTTACTTCTCTCATATGTTCATCGACTGCTTGTCTCAATTGATTAAAAATATCTCCTTACATGTAAGGATTATTTTCCTTAGTGACGATATTGTATAATTTTGTGTTACCAATTTGAGGAAAAGCTCATATGTTGACAATATTGTATAATTTTGATTTACCAATTTGAGGAAAAGCTCATATGTTAATTAATCCTATTCTTTCAAATTTGTTACACTATTGATGGAATGTGCAAATTTAATTATCAGATTACAAATTCTCTGGAGCAAAGGTGTTACAAGGAATTGAGAAGTGAGAATTTTCGATCTGCAAAAATTGTCATGTGTATTTACCGGAAATTGTTAATCTCTTGTAAGGAGCAAATGTGAGTTCATTCTTATTTTCTCATTATTCATGCTTTTCATTTCTATATTGGTTGACATATTTGCACCAATGAACTCTTTGGAAATATTTTTACATCATGTGCTCTTTTATTTTTATTCTTATTCTTTTATTTTTTCTTGAGGAAAATTACATCTACTTTCCCCGAGGTTTGAAAAAATTACAAAATTACACCAGCCTCCCTTGACATTTTAAAAATGACACTCTACCCCTGAGGGTTAAACATATGCACACTTACTACCCTTCTTCCATTGATCGTTAGATTGATCAATGGAAGTGGCTGATGTTATGCAAGAAACCTTAAAAAATGCCAAGATTGCCCTTACTGAAGGGCAATCTTTCATTTCTCTATAACCTCACAACCCATTAATCAAACTCAAAACCCATTTGTGTTGGCTTTCATGTCAGCGCATTGTTACCTACGTGGCACACAAGCTTTGGAGAAAAGAATGGGACTATGACATAAATCTGGTGACCTAGTCTGCTGGTTTGTTCTATGGCTGTGACAGTGAGTGTGACACCATTGTTCCTTTTTGATTGTGTGCAATCACAGAACGGTATAACATGAGATTGAGAGAGAGAGAAACCCCATCACCTAAACCTCAGTACCATGCACATAGGGGACCAAAACCCCTCAACAGCACAAACACCGTCTACCCAATTCTTAGGCACAGAGATGCTCTGCAACTACTATGTTCTTACCTCCTCTATTCATGCTCTGATAGAATTGTTTGTACCCTTATCAAATGGAGAGATTCTATAGTGCACACGGGCATAAAATAAAATAGTGTACAAATGGAAAGATTCTATAGTGGCATATTGAAGGCAACAATTTTATTTTGATTGTGAATTGGCATGAAAACCTTCCATACATGTTCAACAAGGGGGATGAAGTAGATGGTGGATAAAAAGAGGAAGGTGATAAAGAAAAACAAGTAGATCAAATATTGGTGGCAATCTGCTAAGGGAAAAGATCAACTGAAACATTGAGACCCACCTGAAACCAGCCACTATTTCAACATTTAATCACCATCAAAACCCCCCTGAAAACTCAACCAAAAAAAGTACACAAACAGCCACATACCTTCCCCGCTTTCCAGCAACAATTTTTGCCATTAAAACCACCAAAAGCCAGCAGCAAAACTACCTTTCCCCATTCTTGTCTACCCAAAATCGGCCAAAGAACCCCCCATGTCAGATCTGGAAAATGAGGGAGAGAGAGTGGGAGGGAGTGTGAGTGGTTTTTTCTCTGGTGAGAGTTGCCGGAAAACCTTCATTTCCTGCAACCATGGCATCAAATCTTGTGTGTGTATATGGTGGTGAGGGCGAGTCATCGTTGTCCTTGGAAGTTTATCTCTCAAGGGCTTCACTGTTTCTTGAGTCATGTCAAGCTCATTTTTCACAATGCAGCCCGTATTTGCTTTTGGGAGGATGTGATGTGCAGTTGGGTGAGTGTCTTTTCTCTAAGTCGTATCCTTTTTTGTATTGTCTCTCTCAGTCCAAAGGAGTTTTTGTTGTTGAGATTGTTTCCTCCCTTTCTGACTTCCTCAGTTGGAACTTCAACATCTTTCATGATCTTAATGATAGAGAATTTGAGGTCTTAGTTTCTTTGTTGTTTTCCATTCTGATGTTTTTCTTTCACAGTCTAGTTTTGATAGGAGACATTGGACTTGTGATTCTTCTGTGGTGTTTTCTTGCAAATCATATTTTGATGTTGTTAAGTTTCCAACTTACAAGCCTAAGCTTGTAAGTGGAGGGCCCAAACAGGTATATGAAGATATGTTTAACTCGAATATTTAATTGATGTGGAATGTGGGACTTCCCAACACTCCCCCTCACGTGTAGGCCTAACAAGATTCAAATGGCTTGTCACATGGACAACAAATACGGGCTCACGAGCGAAACGGGCCCAAGAACGATATGCTCTGATACCATGTTAAGTTTCCAACTTACAAGTCTAATCTTGTAAGTGGAGAGCCCAAACAAGTATATGAAGACATGTTTAACTCGAATATTTAATCAACGTAGGATGTGGGACTTCCCAACAGATGTCATTATTGAGGATTCACTAGTCCCTGATTTTTTCCTGCTAGATTGATTTGGAAAATGAAAGTCCCTCTCAAGGTCAACGTTTTGGTTTGGACAGTTTCTCATAAGAGAACGAACACAAATGACATGATTCAAGAAAAAAATGGACAATCATGTGTCTATTACCTCAATGGTGTGTTATGCCCGACTTTTACGAACTGATTCAAGATTTCCTAATTAGAAAATCAAGGATCTTATGCTTCTTTCATAGGTTGTGAGTTGAGGCAGCCTTATTTTGTGGTCCACTTATTGCTTCTTGCCCCACCTACAATGTAAGTGCCCTTGTCAGTTGCCACCCTCCAAGTTGTGTGCAGGGAGCAAAAGGTGGAGTGAAACCATTATCATCCTTGAGTTAATTTTCATTTAATAATATCTTCTGATGCATTATGGCTCACCCTAAATGGATTTATTTATGTTTCTGAGGTATGACTGATCACAATTTTGCAGGCCTCTATTTGCGAGTAGTTTACTAAGCATTATTCACACTCTGCTGGATCAAACACGGCAGGACGAAATGCGAATTATAGGATGCCAAACTCTTTTTGACTTTGTAAATAATCAGGTCAGGGCCTTTGGGTGATTGTTTATGTCAAGGCTTCACGTGTTATTAGGTGTAAACGCGTAATTTATTAGCAAGCTTGCAGGTTTCTGCTACAGGAAATTTGGGTCTCATTTCATGTCACTGAATTTTGCAGAGGGATGGGACTTACATGTTTAACTTAGAAGGCTTTATACCAAAACTCTGCCAGTTAGCTCAGGAAGTGGGGGAAGACGAGAGGGCACAGCATCTACGTTCAGCTGGGCTTCAAGCCCTTTCTTCGATGGTATTCTTTTCATGTGTTGTTGTATCTTCAAAGTCCAAACTTAGGATAAAATTCACTGAACATATAATAATTTTGAATCAATAAATGATGCAAGGATATAAGCCATTTTGGCCCACAAAATCTCCTGGATCTGATGGAACAATATTGCATCCAATAGTAGTAATGTTTTCAACTTTTATTTTCTTCCCTTCACGTTGTGGAATTCCTATTGGATCAGATTGTGAGTGCATTCTACATAGGAATTGTCTTTTTGCTTCTATTAAAGCTGTGATTGATAGTTGGCTACCTTTAGTTGGGTGTATGCACAACTTATTACTTTTCAATATCTCAATTCGCTGCTAGTAGTTGTATGCACATTGAATCAGTCTGATGTATGACAACCCTTAAAGTATAGAATCAGGTTGCCTATGATCACACATAGGTTGACTAGAACATTAGCTTCTGTAGAGTTTGTGAAAGGAATGGTGGTGTTAGGGTTTGTAGATGGAATACGAGCTAGTTTGGTGATGGTTTAATTATATGGGGGAAATCAAAATAATAAGCTTGCTGTAATTTCTGGACTGCAAGGGAAATTTAAGATTTTCAAGGTTATTTTGGGTAAAAAGAAATGGTTACGTTTTGTGAAAAAAGAAAAGAAAAGAGTCATATGAACAAAATTGTGGCTAAAGAAAGGTGTTGTTGTGGAAAAAGAGTCAGTGCTTTGAATACCTTAATAAATTTCTGTTGTGTACTCTGTAGTAAACAGTTACAAATTAGAGGAATCAGACTGTCTCTAAAAGCACTACAATGAACATTTCTACCTCATGATTGACAGAATTTTGATTCTCAGTTTTTATCCCTCTATATTTTTGAAAAGGATTCATGTAGACCCCAATTAGTTAGTTGGAGTTATAGATATTCTAATAAGTTGGATCATCTACTAATGTTAATATTATGTTTTTGTTGGTGTGTAGGTTTGGTTTATGGGTGAATACTCTCATATTTCGGTTGAGATCGATAATGTAAGCTTATTTGGAATTTTATAAATTTCCTTTACTCATGAGTTTGTTCCTCGATATGGAATATCTTGTCATTTCCATTTTTGTTTTCTAGTTTATTTAATTTTTATATAACTTTTGCCTCTTGGTAGTAATCTTTGTATTCTTTGACCGAGTGATTGGCTCAAAACATTGTTTATGTAACTTTTGCCTCTTGGTAGTAAGCTTGTTAATTTAAAAAATATTCTGTAAATTTTGACAATTGTTTTCATTAACAGTCAAACTACGTGTATCCATTCGTTATATATTTTAATCTTTCTGCTCCAATTGGTGATAATCTTTTAGCTGCAGTAGTGTCTTGTACTTGATTTAAATATGTGCTGTTATATAATATAGAATTCTCATTTTATATTATTTAAAGTCGAATTGGAGGGCGCCTCAGGGCGGTTTGTTGTTGATTGCCTTACTTTTGAGTCTTTGTTTTTCTCTTTTTGCTGTTGGTCTTTACTCTTTAGGTGGACTTCTTGTCCTCCTCTTGTCCTTCTTTTCTTTTATTTAATAAATATTTCTTTTTGTTTCTGATCGAATAAATAAATAAATAAATAAATAAATATATATATATATATATATATATATATATATATATATATATATATAGAATGAGAATTCCAACTAGGAGTGAAGTCTGAGAGAAATGTATAGGGATTGGGTGGGATCTCAAGTCATTTCTTTTAAATTTTATCAACCATTGGTAATCTTTTGGGTTTCATAACTATATTAGTTTCCATATTACATAGAACTTCTTTTCTTCACAGAATTAGTAGCATAGGAGGAGCATTAATAAAGAGAGCTAGCAAAAACTGTGCTTGAGATAATGGGTGTAATTAGAGAATGCTCTACAAGTCAAGCATCCATGGAAGCACCATGTGGAGGCTGCACTGGACAGAATTTTAATGTTTGTATAAATGATACTTCCATGCATTCAAACAGACAGGCATGCGGACACACATGTCCCCAATTTTGTGCTGAGGATTCTGCCATGTCATCAGCGCCCTTAAATGAATTTGATGAGATGAGAGTCCAACTCTTGTGAACTCCCATCTGTGATCTATATCTTTTGCCAACTTGGGGCCTATCCCCTTTGCCTCCTGTCCCTTTGATGGTGTAAGGCAGATAGATAAGTCTTTCAGATTCCAACCGCTTATGTAATCAAAATTACTTGGCTCTCTTTGAAGTGCTTTTTTCTTCTCCTATTTAAGAGTTTTGCAATCCTTTAGGACTATATAGGTTCTCAGATATTGCACCATGCTTATTCTGTCAGATTCCTCCAATTTTTGCTCAAGCTCAACAAATCTTGGACCCTAGCATTTTATCTTTCCTGCGTTCTCCACATACATTAATATTAAAATTTATATACGGGAACATTTTTTTTTTCTTTACTGCTTATAATGAATAATGGAACTATTGGTGTTCTGCTGACTGTTTTTTGTGAATTGCATGTCCCATCTTTATTTTTTATTTTTATTTTTATTTTTGACATCGTTTGTACAGTTGTACTGATGAAGCTGCTCTTTGATATTGCCAATGCTATTCAATATCCCTCTTACATTATTTTTTTTATCTGTTAAATAGGTTGTTATAGTGGTCTTGGAAAATTATGGAGGTCATAGCAAAAAAAACACAGAGGACCTTAATGACAAGCAAGTTCCCCAGAATCGGTGGGTGCAAGAGGTGCTTAAAGTTGAGGGTCATGTCTCTCCCTCGCCAGATGTCATGATGAGGGTTCCTTCTTGGAGGACAATTGTGAACGAAAAAGGCGAAATAAATGTGACAGGGTAATATCTATTTGAAAAAATATTTCTGAACGCTTTTACAATATCTTGTTCTGTAGTTATTAAATGTCAAACAACTGTCTTCCTTTTCTTTCCACAGGGAACATTCCAAGAACCCCTGCTTTTGGTCCAGGGTTTGCCTGCATAACATGGCCAAGCTGGCCAAAGAGGCAACAACCATAAGACGTGTTCTGGAATCTTTTTTCCGTTACTTTGATAATGGAAATCTATGGTCTCCTGAACATGGGCTTGCTTTTCCAGTCCTAAAGGATATGCAGTTTTTAATGGACAATTCTGGTATTTATATTTAATATTTGGACTTCTTATTTGCCATTCTTGATTGACTACCTAGTGTTCTCACCATTTTACTATTCTTTCGTTCTTCCTTCAAAGTTTTAGTTGTACTTAAATGATTAGCTGATTCCCCCCCCCCCCCTTTTTTTTTTTAATTTTTAAATTTTTTGTTGGCAGGGCAAAGTACACATGTTTTGCTGTCCATTTTAATCAAGCATCTTGATCATAAAAATGTCCTTAAACAACCCAACATTCAGGTTGACATTGTTGAGGTTACCACCTCCCTTGCTTGCCATGCAAAGGTTGAGCCTTCTGTAGCAATAATTGGTGCAGTAAGTGATAT
Organism: Liquidambar formosana; assembly: GCA_039720395.1. Taxonomy (NCBI): domain Eukaryota; kingdom Viridiplantae; phylum Streptophyta; class Magnoliopsida; order Saxifragales; family Altingiaceae; genus Liquidambar; species Liquidambar formosana. The sequence continues at coordinate 206,802 of JBBPBK010000050.1, read as the reverse complement.
TATGAGGCATTTGCGGAAAAGCATACACTGCTCACTTGATGATGCGACTCTGGGAGCTGACATAGTAAAATGGAACAGAAAATTTCGGGAAGCGGTGGATGAGTGCCTTGTGCAGTTATCATATAAGGTGGCCTCCATGTTCTACGATTTCCCATGTTTTCTCAGATAACATTATACCAGATTTTTGTGGCTGTTTGAAACTTGACCTAGGACTATTTGTTGTGATGCTTGTTTTTGGTTTTAAGTCGTCTTCCCATTTTTTGTAATTCAATGGCTCTGTGTTAGTTTATTGGTAGTTAGCTGTATTTGTCAGTATAACTATCTTCATAGAGATAAAAAAAAATGAGCTTCTATTCGTGAACAGGTTGGAGATGCTGGCCCAATTCTTGACATTATGGCCGTGATGTTGGAGAACATCTCAACTATAACGGTTATAGCCAGAACTTCAATTTCTGTTGTTTATCGTGCTGCTCAAATTGTAGCCTCTATACCAAATTTGTCAAATCAAAACAAGGCAAGAAGCAGAATTTTAACATTTTGATAATTTTGCTCCCTTAGTTCCGCTAAGGTTTGTAATTAATTTTTTTTCCCTTTTTTGTTTTCCCTTTTAGGCATTCCCCGAGGCTTTATTTCATCAGTTGCTTCCAGCTATGGTCCATCCAGACCATGAAACACGAGTTGGAGCTCACCGCATCTTTTCTGTTGTTCTTGTGCCATCTTCAGTTTGCCCTCGTCCATCAGCTATTCCTGAGTCAAAGAAGGCCGCAGATCTTCCAAGGACGCTCTCAAGAACCGTCTCTGTCTTTTCTTCTTCAGCTGCCCTTTTTGAGAAGCTAAGAAAGGAAAAATTCTCCTCAAAGGAAAGTGTCAGCCAAGACAGCAAAGAAAAAGTTTTCAGTGAGGGGGAAGCAAGAAACAATAATGACGGAATTCTGAATAGATTGAAGTCATCTTACAGTCGAGTATACAGTTTGAAAAGTTCCCCCGCATCTTTAACAATGAATGGAAATTCTGCGAGCAATTCAGATAAGGAATTGGTAGGTTTTTCCAATGTCTCTACCATCTAGAATAATTTGTCAATTATAGCTGTTACTAGTTTAGGCTCATCCCAGTAGGCATACCCAGTTTAAACTGGGTTTGGTCCCTAGTTGAAGTCCAGCAGGGCCAAGCCCCAGCTCAATTTTTAGCCCTACTATTTTCCAGGTCAAGCCTAAGCCTGGATACTAAAGCCTGGTTGGCCCAGTCTATTCTAGTTATGAATCTAAATAATATTAAATGTTATTTTCTATTCTTAGCAACTTAGCGCAATAAGTCATTTTTCTTGGGTGAGACATTAAGTTTCACATAAGAATTAGAGGACAATCGTTTCACATTTTGTCTTCTTATTATAGGCTCAAAAATTTGTCCAGCATTAAGTAGAGGACAGTAATCTGAGTTTCTCACATGCAAGATTTATTTAATTATTATATGTTAATAGGACATAGTTAGAACAAGGTCCCTACAGTTATAATACAGATATGCCTTAGGCCAACTGAGAGCTCAAAAGTTGGGACAGAAGTACGGAGAGCTCAAATGTTAGGTCAGACTGGCGTTAGGATTTTATACATGTGTCTGGGGGGGGGGGGGGTAGCCCCCCCTCCTCTCTTATATCTACATCAACTCCTTACAGTTTGTTTCATCATCAATTTCAACTGTTGCATTTATTAAACCTCAGGAGGCTGTTTCCCTTAGGCTGAGTAGCCGCCAGATTACCCTCTTGCTTTCATCAATTTGGGCACAGTCCTTGTCCCCTGCAAATACGCCAGAGAACTTTGAAGCAATTGCTCATACATACAGCCTGGTATTGCTGTTCTCTCGAGCTAAGGTAATTCCTGGAGTGATGTTATCATGATTGTATCCTTTTTTCTTTTTTTTTTTGTATAGAAAATTTAAGAGATCTTATTTCAACATGGCAGGTTCTTTTCTTTAAGATATTGTTTCTCAGAATGATGACTTCCATATTTGTAGCATGTTTATATTGTAATTTGGTTGTATTTAATGTGTGCGTTCCAGATTTTTAAAATAACAGGTCCCATAAGTTTATTATTATTCTCATTTAGGGTCACCGAAGACTAATGTTTTGAAATTTATTTTGAATTCCCTTTTGAATTTTATGCTTTGATATCCTAGTGATAATGAAGAGAAAAAGAATATATTAAAGACGAGGATAATTTTAGGGATCGACTGTGATTGTTTGGGAAAGTTAAAATAAAAAGGAGATGTAGAAGAAATGAAGGAGAAGAGAGAATTTCAGAGAATGAATGAAGGATCTTAGAGCTGTCTCTCTGATTTTATTACTGATATTTAAATCTAAGATTACATAAGTCCCCTTATATGAAATGCAGAGCCCAGTTTATCTTTGAGTTGTGATCACACCTCAATTTCATTGTTGTGATTCCTTGATTAGGGTTATCATTTTTGCATACTAATCTGACAATTCCAGCTCCTAGAGTGTTCGTTAAGTTCTTAGTTTTAAGATTTTGTCTTTATTTCACACACTAAGAAGTGACTCTAATGCAAAGAAAGAAGGCTCAAATACAAGTCCAAATAGAAAACCAAGAGGGAGGGCATTGAAGCAAGGCTACACACCATTGGGTGATCCAAATAGTGCTAACACCATAAAATATAAACAGGAATACTTCTCAGAACCCCAAATTTTGGCTGTCAACCCCCCAACAAAACTGATATGTTCATCAATTATTGTTCCCCTATTATTCATTTAATCACCAGAGACTCTTGGATTGCTGGAATAGATCTGAACAGCCAAACAGGTATCATTCTGCCCCTACTAGATCTAGTGGACAATCTCCAATCAACTCAAAATTAAATTGGTGGGTGGAGCAGGGAGAAGTTACTCTAAGAATACTGTTATATCTCTGGCATGGAAGTTTGTACATGCTATTTCTGTATCACTTTTTTGTATTGATGCATTCATAGACTTTGGTTGCATATAGCCAAACCATCTTAGACAACTTTACCTTATTTTCTCCTTTATTTATTGGTGCCCCCTCTACCTTCTAACAAATGCATTCTTTTTTCTTTTCTTTTCCCTTTTTTTTTTTTTTTTTTTTGGCTGAGGTAAACAAATGCATTCAATTCTTACTCTATCTTTCCTCATATTTCCACTCCTCCATCTTAATATTCTCATTTGAACGATCCGCACTTTTTAAACGTGTTGTTTCTTCATTGCCCAACATTGTCTCATAAAACATAGTTGGCCTTATGGCTGTCTTATAGTATTTTTCCTTTAACGTGATACATATTCTATGATCGCACGACACTATAGATGCGCTTTGCCACTTCATCCATCCATACTCTAATTATATGGGTACTGTCCTTCTTAATCTTGCATTTCTTATGGGCAATTGATTCAATATAATCAAAATGGTTACTTTTAGGTATCTTTTCGCCATAAATTTACTCTATGCTGTTATTACTATTCTAGCTTAAAACGTTTAGATTCTGCTCACTTTGTCTTTCTAGCGTAGAGTCAACCCCTACTTTGCCTTTGTCAATTGAAATTATATTGTTAGCAAACATATATAGTGGGACATATTTCTGAATATGCCTAGCAAGTTCATCCAAACTTAATAAACTTAGTACAAAAATGGGGGTTTCAAGCTAATCCTTAATGTAAGCTTATTGTAATTAAGAATTCACTTCTCTCCTCTGATCATCTTTGGTCATTGCTCCATAATACATGCCCCTTGATCACATCAATGCTTATGATTCATACCCCTTTCTTTTCTGAACCCACCACAATATATTCACAGGGACCTTATCATATGTTTTTCCAAGTCGATCTTTTAGATGTTGATACTGTTGTTTCATGTCTTAATCCTTGTTCAATCACGTTCTCTCGAAGTTTTATCATATGACTCATAAGCTTGATATAAGATAATTGGTAGATATCTGAATTTGTGATCTTCCTCCATTCAATAGGCATCTTCTTAAGCCTTGAGATTTTGTTAAACAAATTTTTCAACCAAACTACACCATCACCACCCATAAACTTCCAAGCCTCAGCGGGAATTTCATCAGGTCATGCAGATTTTCTTATCTTCATATCATTGCTTCTTTTGTCTCAATTATCCTAATTCTTGGAGAGGGGGGTGGGGGGAAGAATTGATAATATTTATCCCTTGTTGAGTTACTAAGTTCTCCCAAATATATAATGGGATAGCATATTATTTCATTTTATTTCCTGACCAAAAAAATCAAGGTCTTTGAAATCGAATGGAGCATGTAATTGCTCTTTGATGAATAAATTATAATTCTCTGTTATATCGCGTTGTGAAATGAGATGTGAATGAACATAGCATGATCATTTTGGGATCTAACAGCTGATATTAGTGTGAGGTGAGGTATTATGCATTCAGCCAGGGCAACTGATCTAGGTATAATTTTCTTTCAATCAGACAGATATATCTTTGCTTTCTGGGTAAGAAACCAGCACTGATAGTAGTTGCCAACTTTTAAATGCTACCTATAGCTTCCTATGTCATCAGGGAATACAGTTTTTAAGATGTAATCAGCATTGAAAACTTTGATTCTTAAATATTTCTTTGGTTGATCTAGTCATGTAAAATCACAATTTTCAATGAATTGTAGTTTAATGATGAATCATACATGTTACTTGCAATAATTAACTTTGTTGAACTTTGTCAATTTCTGCATTTAATTAAGCTCTTCTATCTTCCCTCTCCCCCCCCACCCCCACCCCACAAAAAAAAAAAAAAACAAAACAAAACAAAACAATCTTTTGTGTATTATAACAGGTCATCTTGTGTTGCAGAACTCCAGCCATGCGGTTCTAGTTCGAAGTTTTCAGCTAGCATTTTCTTTACGAAGCATTTCTCTTGCAGAAGGAGGTGAGCTCCCAAAATTATGATTTTATGAACAATCCTATAGCTTTGGAGGGACCATGCTTGAATTTTCTGTGGAATTTTGGGCTATAGGAAAATACTACTGGTTAAAAGAGAAAGGAATTCGTACTATACTTCAGTTGTATACTCATTATAGCTGCACTTATATTATATGCTCCCCCCCGCCCCTGGGTTTTCACACATAAAGAGAAAAAAAGGAAAAATTTAAACGAAACAAAAGCGTGGTATGTCTTAAGAGGAACCAATTTCAGAGGCTCAAGGTTTTCACACATTATGGGTGGTTTAAGGAAGTTATAATGACATACTGAGAACCTGTAGAATTTCGTATGGGTACAACTCTTATTTGAATGAAGTGAAAAAATTTCTCTTTGTTGTTTAATAGAAATTTCTTGAGGACTTAATTTTAAAGGCAAAGAAAAAATGTGAACTGCAGTTCAATTGACTTTTTTGTTTACTCTACATGACTTCTATTATAATTGAAGCTACTTAACTGTGGGGTATCGAACTCCACCCGTCCATCTCCCTCCAATGCAACACACTCAACGACATAAAAATAGGGGAGTTCTGGATAAAATTATCAATTTTGTCTAATTAACTGGGATATTAATGAATTAATGAATATACAGGGGATTTTAACTCTTCAGCTCAACCCAAATTCCTGTTGTTTTGCAGGACCACTGCAACCTTCACGTCGCAGATCCCTCTTTACTTTGGCAACTTCTATGATTATCTTTTCATCAAAAGCCTTCAATATCCTTCCACTTATTCCTTCTGCCAAGGCAGCACTTACAGAAAAAATGGTAAGTGACTCATTGCTTCAGAGGTTTAGTTTCATTGGTTTATCTTTTAAGTTGTTGTTTCCTGAGGATGGCTTCAACTTTTTATTTATCTATTTATTTATTATTATTATTTTTTTTTTTTTGTGGATTTTACCTCAATTCTTTCATGATTATGTATGTGATCGATTGAGCAGAGAAATCAATAATATATTTATACACACACACATAAGACCCAGTCAGTTTCCAAGCAAAGAATAAAGCCAGTGATTTTGTGGTCATTTCATGTGCTTCATGGTAATTCAACATTTTCAAAGTCAAACTTCATCCTTGCATTAATATTGTTTCATGCTTGAATCAGGTTGATCCCTTTCTGCGTTTAGTTGAAGATTGCAAGTTACAGGCTTCCGGATCTGACCTTCCCACAAATGTTTATGGGTCTAAAGAAGATGATGATTCTGCGTTGAAATCTCTTGCAAAAATAGAAATCACTGAGGACATATCTAAGGAATCTTCTGCTTCTAAGATTGTGGAGTGCTTGGAAAATTTGTCAGATGTAAAGCTTCTTGTGGACTGTCTATGCATCTTAGAGTGCCTTACCAATTAAAGCTTAAATTGTTTATGCTATGATTGATATACAATAATGACTTGTGTCTTTTTTGTGCAGTCTGACTTATCTAATATAAGGGAGCAGTTGCTTATTGAATTTGTACCTGATGATGTGTGTCCGCTGGGGGCTCAGTTTTTCATGGATACTCCACATAAAATCTATCAATTTGATTTTACAAACAATAAATCTCTTAAGGAGGTAATTAAATTGTATAGATTTCTAGTTTTTCTATTAAATCTTGGGACTTATATGTATTTATTATTATTCTGCAGGCTACTCCAATTTTTGCAATAGATGATGATGCTTTTCCAGATTCATCAGAAAGTCAACCTACACATAATCCACAGTTGGCCATGGAAATCCCCAATCTTTTGAGCGTCAATCAGCTTCTAGAATCTGTATGTTTTCCATTTCACACACTATAATTTACTTGCTATGCTTTAATTCATTAGGAAGGGAAAAATGATGCCACAAGGAAGGGGCTCTTGTTAATTCAGTAATAAATTTTAAATTGAGATTTGGTTCTCTTTCAGTTCTATCTAAGGAATTTCTAAGATCAATGTTTTCCTTACTAAATATGTGATAATCATTGTTTAGTTATTTTGATACGTGAAACAATTTTGAAAAAAGGGTTCCCAAAATTAAGAATATGCTTGAGATTTTCCTTGATGATGTGCGACTAGATTCTGCATTTCCGCTTCAATTCTGGAGTATAAGTAAACACTTCCATCTGAATGTTTCAAAATTATATATGGAATGTGCTCCTTTTTTCCCCTTTTTTTTTTCCCCATTTTCTTTCACCACGAGAGGGTTCCTTTTTTTTTTTTTTTTGTCCAGCTAATGAGCAGGAAAATATCAAGCTACACAGCAACTCTGATTTTCAACCAATGAGCCTACACATTTTCTGAAATATGTATTTTGTCAATTGTTACCTATGAGTAGCCCAGGAAGTGCTTTAGAGAGGATATTTTTGTCTGTGAAGATCTCCTGTTGATTCTTTATATTCTTACATATATTATTTCTTGATTTTGTTTCTTTTCTTTTTCTCCCCTCCCTTTTTCTTGATTTTATTGCTGTGATCCTCATTGTCATGGGGTGAGTATATTGAAATTGTTTGGACGCTTTATTCTCGCCAACTCTAGATGATTTACTCATCCTGATTGGTTTTTCTTGGACTTATTCTCTATATCAATCCTCTCACGTAGAATTTTGCATTAACCAAAACTGTTCCTGTAGTCCTATTATGTATATAGCTTCTTTGCACCCAAAACTGGTTTTAGTTGCACTCAACCTATCTGTGGATAAAATTTTCACTGTATTATAAATTTATAACAAACTCATATGGTGAGTAAAGAATCAATTTTTACATATCGTAAGCAGACTTTTCAGTAGGACATTAAGTTCTTTTTTGAATTAAAATTTTTTTTTATGTTGAATAATTGTCAAAATAAATCATGTTTTCATGTTTATAGAGATGGAAATAAAGCTGCAGACTGTGTAGCTAAGTTAGGTTGTAGAATACAATGCAATCATATTTGGGGTTCTAATTTTCCTAGGGATGTTTTAGATACTCTTTGGGAAGATGCTATCAGTAAGTCTAGTCCGAGAAATTGTTGATATCTCTCTTATACCCCTTCCACCCCTTCCCCCCCCCCCCCCCCCGGCCCCTCTATTTTTTCCCCCAAAAAAAAAATTATATATATATATATATATTATACAGTTATTGAGAGTATGTGCTTTATATGCACAGGTCTTGGAGACAGCACATCAAGTCGGAAGATTCTCTGTGTCAACTGCACCTGATGTGCCTTACAAGGAAATGGCAGGACACTGTGAGGCACTTTTGATGGGAAAGCAGCGGAAGATGTCCAATTTGATGAGTGCCCAGCAGAAACAGGAAACTTTGATGACCTTTTCTTCACAAAGTCACGATGATGAGGTGAAGAAGATTGCTTCTTATAACCATGTTGATACGAGTTTACATGGGGTACTTCCTTGCTCTAGCGAACTTCAACATACACATACATGACACATACACACATACATGACACATACTCTGGCTTCCAATATAGTAGCATATGCATATACTAATTGAAGTTAAAAGGGTGCGAGGCTTAGGCCTGAAGCGCTCACATGTGCATGCGCGTGTATAATTCTTCAATCCTCACACAGGCTTTACACCTTGCGCTTGTCTCATGGCTTCAAGTTTTAAAGCAGTAATGTTACTATACATGAGGATTCCATAATGCAATCTAAATATTGTGTACTTAAATTGAAAATGCAGGTTGGAAATCCTTTCCTTGACCAGAACTTCACTTTAAATTCACACAAACCATTTGTTAGCAATGTTCCAATGCTGTGCTCAACTGAGTTGCAGCATCATCCCAACTTCTTCAGGCTTCCAGCATCAAGTCCATACGATAACTTTCTAAAAGCGGCTGGCTGCTGATCTGGTAGAAGTATTAAAAGCACACATCTTTATGAGTTAGATAAGAGGATATCAATTCTCCAATGAGCAGTTGATTTCAAAGCTCAAGGGCTTTCTGGCTACAAGCATCCACCATTTTCTGTACTCCTTATCTCTGCTTCTCGGCATTTGCAGGAACAGTAGCAATTGTGGTTGAGATTGATCGTGTTGGTTTCTTCATTTCCAATTCTTTTATTCTTTAATTTGATTTTTCATTTTCATTTTTATTTATTTATTTATTTATTTTTTGTAATATGTATCTTGCGTATGAAGACATGATGGAGGAATCTTCCAGATTTGCTTTTTTTTCAGAGTTTCCCGTACGTCCTGGCTCAACCCTTTTTATGTGTAAAAGAAAATTTTATTCTTTCCATCATTGTGATGGAAGTGTATGTAAACTTCAGGCTTGTCGTGTATTATAATATACCTTTTTTTTTTTTTTTTTTTTTTTTTTTTTTTCGGTGATATGAGACCCATCAGATAGTGGGTTGGTAGTTGGATTGCAGCATCTATGCATCCATCCATACATATAAACACACAAATAGGTTGTAGCCGTTGGGTTGTATTCTAAGAAGCCTTCATATGGACACATGACATAGTTACGACACGACATGGATACTCTAATATAATAAATCTCCACAATGTAGGAAATTACATGGTAGAGATGTGACATTACTAAAAATATATATTTACTAGTATAATTATATCATACATGTAGTATCACATACATTATTCAAAATGCATTATTTTGTATTGTTCTTAGGAAATCTTAATCGAGTTGTTCACAAAAAAGATGGGACAAAATAGAAAGAAGTATAAAGGAGGTAAAGAGAGGTATCGGGCTAGAGGTGTGTTGAAGAAGTATAGTGATTGACACATGTCTGGGATTGCCAATGTGCCATTTTATTATTATATTTTTTTGGGACAGTCGACAAAACCTATCCTTATCCTTTACCCTCTTTAATATCAACAAATGAGTATCAATGTTTTTCCATAAACTTGAATTCAAGACCACTTATTTAACAAGTGAGACAAATATTACTAAGTTACCATACCATCATTGACTGCCATAGTGCTTCTAAAATGGTGTTCATGCTTTTTAGGTTGTAATTTCTTCTATGCATCAATATTTGTATTAAAGTGTGGGGAATTGGGTGGGTTTGCCCAGGTTGAGGGGTTGAGCAACACAACCCAACTCAAGCTTGAAATTGTAATCTATGTTTTTAGTATGCATGTGATATCATATTGTTATGTAGTACAATTCTAAAATATTTGTTTCCATGGCTTTTAAGTGTTAATTGTTACATGATGAAATAATATGCTCACACCATAACAACATATAAGCTAGTTAGTATAACCAAACACATATTTTTTGGTCATTACTTCCCTCCAAAATTGTGTCATCACACTATCACTAGCTTTCTTTGTCAGTCGCTTACCTCTCTTTGTTCTCGGCCATCTTTGTCCACTTTATTGACATTTCATGCTTAATCATTTGTTTCTACCATTTCCACTTTGTGCATTCTCGACCATTTTTATTGACATTCATGTTGGACCATTTGTTTCTACCTCTTTGCCCACTTTGTTCATTCTCGACCATTTTTATTTCTACCATTTCCTTTTTAATTACATTCACGATTTCTTTTCCAATTGCTCTCTCTCTCTCTCTCTCTCTCTCTCTCATTTTGATTTCCATCATTTCTTTTTGGGTTGACTATAGTCACCACAAAAATTTCTTTAAACCATTTTTTTAAAATTTTCAAAGTTTTATGAAAGGGCGGGTCTAAATTCACACCGTTTTTTTGTTAAATTCACATCCCCCATGAGTAAAGATGAGGAAAGATGTATGAAAATAAAACATAGGAGATGTGGATTTAGCAAAAGAGGGTGTGGATTTAGACCCATCCTTTATGAAAAATAAAAAATACTTTCATGAAATCTAGTCTCGTTGTTCAATAGAAAATATCATTTTGAACAACTTTGTAAGAAAAAGTTTTTCTACAATGTATGGTTTAAATGGATTTTTTGACCATTTATAGTGTCTGTTTTATTTTTTCAAAATGTTTGATGAAAAATAACCAAAAGATTTTCTTGAACGATAGATTTAAAAAAAAAAAAAAAAAAAATTTAAAAAAACATTTTTTATAAAGTTGTTCAAAATTATATTTCCTAATATATAACATGACTAATTTTTATGAAAAACTTTTATATTTTTCATAAAAATCTTAAAAATCTTCAAATAAGTGGAAGGCAAAAAGGTGGTGGCAACTCATTTTTTATTTCTAAGTTTAGGAAGTACGCATATTTTAAGAAATCTTGAATTATTACATAAGATACCAAAATTTTCAAATAATTCCTAAAATTATTTTAAAAAATTTTCAGAACAATGGTGAAAACAATAATACATTTTCCGTAATTCCACACTTTCTAGCTTGCAATTTCATCTTGAATTTACCTTATTGCCGAATAAATCCCGAGTTCTTAATTATTCCAACGCAGAATAAGTCCTTAACCCCTAATTTGACAGTTCGAGCCCAATCCAACCATCGTTTCAACAATACGTCACCGTTTCTTTCATTGACGTAATACGTCACCGTTTCTTTCATCAAGACGATACGTTTCTACTTCCTGAACCTTCCAAGGCCTTGGCCACACATTCTCATTTTTTTGTCAGCAAAAGCCAAAAGTCTTGGAACATGGAAGGTTCAGGAAGTAGAAACGTATCGTCTTGACGATCACCAGCGAAGACCCAAATCAACCTCTGCATGTCCATCCCGGTGAGCTAGGGTTTTCAATCTCTATCTTGATATTACAATTTTTGGGGTTGGATAATCTGTAGAAAGATTCAAACTTTTCTGTTATTTTCTTTTCCCGCTATTTCTCACCAACCAAACGGACCTCTTTATTGTTGTTGCTTTAGATCTCTACTACTTCAGTTTAAGGTGAAAGAGTTTAGCGTGGTTAGTCGTTTGTATCTGGCCATTTCTTCATTGTTTTTTAAACTTTATTTCTGGTTAATTAAATTGAAGTTTTTTTTAAAAAAAATTTAAACTGTAATATTTGGTATGTGTTGTTAATTTTTATGGCGTCATTCCTCTACTTGAATTGAATTTTTCTATGATGGATGATTAGAATTAACCTCCATTTGGTTGCCGAGAAAATTTAGGAAAGGAAAGGAAATTAAAAATTTTAGTTTTACAATTTTGCTTGTTAGGGAACTGAGAAAATTTAAACGCTCCATTTAACTATGGGTAATACCACTATGTGGCTTAATGAGTTGAATTGTTTTTTATTTTTTTGATAATGGGGAACCATTCTACTGCAAGGCCCTCTGGACCCACCCATGGAACCTAAACCTCCGGGGAGACTAGTGCAGCAACCCACCACCACACTTCTATTGGGAAGCCAATGTAAAATAAAACATTTGGGTTTCTCAGCAAAAAAATATGGTCACTTTGCGTTTTTTTCCTCTCTAGAGAGCTATTATATTTATATATTTTTTATGTGAAAATATTAGGGTTTGTTGAAATGCTAAAAAAACCAACTGAGGAAAATTTACGTGCTTAAAATGGAAGGAAAATGGAAGGTTTACGTGGTTCTACACCCAACTGACAGAATTTTAGTGGAAAATAAAATAGTAATTGTGGTTGCATGATGAGAAGATTACTAGCATGAAGTAGCTTGAGAGTTTAGATGTTTGTTTGCTACCATGTGTCCAAAAGCCAATTGAACAGTGCTCTTGGGATGTGTAGTCTGGGTTGGATGCTTCTGTTTGGAACCAACACTTTGGCTATTAATGGCAGATCAAATGGAGACATTGACCCTAAGGAGTTAGAAATTTGTGAGATTCTGAACAGATTAAGGCTGGCCTTAAGGTCTACCAATGAAATGATACAAGGTTGTTTAATGTCTTAGGTATTGATATAGTTTCTGTAGAAGTGAATCTAGTGTGAAAAAGAGAAGAAAGAGGTAAAAGACCTGAGTTGCTTGATGAATTATGGCTCAAATATTGTTAGGAAATCTTCCATGGGGCCTTTTGTTTTCCCTTTAAGATTGTTAGTTCAAATTTTGGAGATTTAGGCTGCAATAAATGGTATAGAGCCAAAAAAAAAAAAAAATGTTTCTCAAGTTTAAGCTAAATATTTTTTTGGAAATCTGAAGTTTTATCCTTGATTAGAAAGTAGTCTGTAAGTTTGGTCTTAGATCGCATGAAATTCCCATCCAAGGGTCTTTAAGTGGTATGATTTTTTTGTTGGTTTCTGGAGTGGTAGAGTGCATTAAAGTCTCTCTGGGATTTTTTTCCCATTTCAATTAGGTTAGAACATTGTTTATATAATCTTATTTGTGTCTTTCTGCTATATATGATCCCAGTATACCCACTCTTAGGATGGGTTTGTGGGTGGAGCTCATCAACTTAGCTAGTCCCATTGCTTGCACTTGGAGTTTGGAAGATGATATTAATGCTATCAGATTCTTCCTTTAGAAGAGAGATGTTAGTAGGTTTTCTAGAATTATGGTGGATCTTGTGAAGTACATGAGAATACACTGCCTCTTTAGGAACTCCAGTTTTAGTATGTGCAATGTGTAGGAGAATTAAATTAGTTGTCGGCCTGATAGATTTTGTTTCTTGTTTTTCGATGAGCATCTTTTGAACATCATTTAGGAAGCTTTACTTGCTTCGTTCAGATCATTGTCCAATTTCTTGAGTGGCCAACTATGTCAAGTGTGATATTTTTTAGATTGAACATTATGTGGTTGTCTCATCATTCTTTCTTGACTTCCATGGAATCATGGTGTTGTTTTAGGTGCAAAATATCCAAATCTATGAAATACCTCGAATTTTTTGAAGTCAAAATCAAGTTGTGTTTTAAGGAAATTTTTAGGTACATTTAAGAATTGAAGATGATCTTCTTGACAACATTGTTAGGTTGGACAAGCTTGAAGAAGAAGAACGCTTGATGAGGAGCAAGTAAATAAGGGAGTTGACCTCAGACCAACATCGTATCCTTGATTTTCTTCCTCTTAGAATGATTTGGAAGGCTTCAGTTCCCCCTAAGTTTAAGGTGTTGGCTTGGTCAATTTCTTATCGGCAGACGAATGCTAATGACTTTCTTTAGAAAAGATGACCCAAGATGCACCTTTCTTCCTAGTGGTGTGTGCTTTGTAAGAAAAGTAGTGAGTCAGTGGATCATCTTTTCTTGCATTATCCTTTATTGTGTGGGTTGTGGCAAAGACTGTTTAATCAGGTGGGTGTGATGGGGGTGATTCCTCTTCATAGTTCTGCTATGTTTGAAATTGATTTCAAGGGTTTTGGTAAATGTAGGAGGGCTAAGGCTTTGCAGGGTTGTGTAATTTTTGTAGTTTTCGGGTGCTTTGGATGGAGAAAAATGCAAGAATTTTTTAGGACAAAGAAGAACATATGTAGGTTTTTTGGTATAGAATTATATTTTTTGGCATCCTTGTGGTGTCGATTGATAAAATTATTGAAGGAATTCCTTTGTTCTTGATTCAGAAAGATTGGAAAGCCATTTTCTCTTTTAGTTCTCCTGCGAGAAATTTGGTGGTTTCCTTGCATTCACCTCCCTTTGGACTTGGAGTGGTTAAACTCAATTGTGATGCGTGATCATTAGGTAATCCGAGAGTGATTGGTGTTGGTCTGTTGGATGCATTCTTAGAGATGTTACTGGAAGAATTTTTTATTTATTTATTTTATTTTATTTATATTTGTAAGTTTATTTTTATAGCTTGTATTTAATAAACATGGTTTTAATCTCTACTTTCCCTTTTTCACATCCTAAAAAGTTTATATACACTTTTCTCTCGACCGTTTTATAACTTTCATGATTCCTACCTTTATGTAAGAGTTTTACATCATCCTCATTTTTCCATAGCATGCTTGTTTTGTTACTGCTCTTATTTACTGCTTTGGTTTGTCACTCTCAGAACAGATAGCAACATTTAAACCAGCCATGTTCGTTCCCTTTACAAAGTGTTGCTAGGATGGAGTGTTTCTTTGCTTTATGCAAATTTATTTTCTCGCAAGCTTGTGTAATTATTCTTATTAAATGGAAATGCAAATTCCATTCTCGCAAGCTTGTTTTCTCTTGTTGATTTACTCATTTTCGGTAACTAACTCAATAAGGTCCCATCTATAGTATTTTGACGTTCAGCCGCATCTAGATGCCTAGATTTAGGACTATAGATGTAATGCAAACTTCTTAAATAGCTGAATTTAACAAACTAATATCTAGGAGGTAAATTGTTTATGCCTTTGAGGCCTTGGATTTATGTTTTGGGGAAAGTGTTTGCCCATTAGTGTCGTATCTCTTTTCTCTAAGAACAGTGGGTTATTTTTCCATTTGCAGTTTAAACATGGCTGCTAAGTATATAATAACTGCAATAGTGGGATCATTTGCCATTGCATTCACTTGTGACTATTTTATTGCTGACAAGAAGATTTTTGGAGGCAAGTTGTTGTTATCTCCTCGAAGTTTTACATCTTACAGCTGTTTGCGTTTTAAACATTATTACTGGTTTTGATGTCAGGTACTACTCCAAAAACTGTTGCAAGCAAGGAATGGTGGGAAGAAACTGACAAGAAGTTCCAGGCCTGGCCTTGTACAGCTGGTCTGCAAGTGGTCATGAACCCTATCAGTCGCCAGAATTTCGTTGTCAAATCTCGCCCTGAAACTTGAAGATCTACTTAGCTTAATCTGCGTAAAATAGAATGTCTTTAGTCCCAAAATGGTAACTAGCATGGCTTTGATACTCGAAGAGAGCCAACCTCCTCAGTTGTTAAATACATGGATTTGGTTGATAATGCTGTGAACATTATTGGATATAAATAAATCTTAGTGATGGAATCTTCAAGTGCTAATTGTTTCTTACCGATTCAGTTCTGATATTTGATTCTTAATTCAATTTCCGTGAATTTTTAAACCTGATGAATCCATTGTCTATAGGTGTTTTGGGGAACTTCAGGTACTGGCTATTTATCTTATATTCAGGCCTCGAATGCAATGCATTAGAAAGTCTTTGCATCACTCAGTGGACGACCAAGAAAAAAGAAATCAGTAAAAACAGGATCAAATTAAAGCTGCTAGCTTAAATGCTTAATTACCAATAAAAAAAAATAAAAAAATAAAAAATAATAGCTGCTAACCTGAATGATTGCTTAGTGGACGACTAAGAAAAAAGAAAGTCCTTGCATGATTGCATCTTTCAAGGCTTTCGAAAGCACACTCAGTGGACGACCAAGAAAAAAGAAAGCATACTCGGTAAAAAAAGGATTAAAAGGTGCTGGCTTACCAAAATAAAAAATAAAAAATAAAAAATAATAGCTGCTAACTTGAATGATTGCTTAGTGAACGACCAAGAAAAAAGAAGTCTTTGCATGATTGCATCTGTTTCGAAAGCACACTCAGTGAACGACCAAGAAAAATGAAAGTCTTTGCATCACTCAGTGGACGACCAAGAAAAAAGAAAGCATACTTAGTAAAAACATGATTAAAAGGTGCTAGCTTGCCAAACAAAAATTAAAAAAAAAAATAGCTGCTACAAGAAAAAAAAAAAAGTTTAATTCTCTATTTTTCACTTCATCTTTTCACATATATTTTTTTATTTATAGAAGTAGGCAAAATTTATATGTAATCATACTTATTTTAAGGATAAATTGCATAAAACCCCCCCTAAAGTATGGGAGGGTTAACAGATAACCTCCCTTATGTTTTAATTTTGTCAATGTATCCCCTAGTTCAATTGGAAGACAAAACCAATTATCGATGGTCACCCAATTGAACATGATTTCGACGAGGGTTTAGCAATTTTGGGCAACACAGGTCCGTTAATGGTATCACATGCGTAGTCATGTGATTAATTTTCGTCAATTTTCATTAACGGCGAGTAATGATGAGGCACATTGCTAAAAATTAAAACATAATGAAAGCACATTGACAAAATTAAAACATAAGGGGAGTTATTTGCTGACCCATCCATATTTTAAGAGAGTTTTCTGTAATTTATCTTTATTTTAACAGATGGGTTAATTATTAGAAAGATTATGCATTGTGTAGGATTAGTTATTAGAGTAGGTGATGCCTTGTACCAAAAAAACAAAAAAGAGAAAAAGAGAAAAAATTTTGCCAATTCTAAGTTTTTTTTACTGTTATTATGGAAAATGGGATAATTATCCCAACTACCCCAACCCCACCCATCAGGTATTTCTTGTCAATGTAGCTTCGGAAAGCAAAAAAAAAAAAAAAAAAAGGGAAAATGGAAGGCCAATCCCTCCTTTCAAGTATTCATCGGTAGTGGAATGTGGAGCCCATTTCTACTTTATGAACTTTGGTGTTATTCGTTTTTACTTTATGGAATTCTTTGGTGGCATTATTGAATTCACGAAAAAAAAAGTAGAGAGAGTAAATTAAAAAGTAGAGATAGCAAATTACAGCTAAAGTGATAATGACAGTACACACCATTTTTAGAGACAGATATGATAGATTTATTAATTATTATTTAGGCAATGGATTTGATTTGATGGTATCATAAACTCTCTTGGTAATTTTGAATCTATGAACGAAAAAGTGGCATGGTTAATAATAGCTTTTTAAAGTGATAGTGAAATTTACACTCCCGATATTAGACAAACCTAATAAGCATTTTAAAGTGATCTAATATCTATTAAGCATTTTAAAGTGATACCTAGGTGATAGTAAAATGACAATTTTTTTAAGTGATAGTGAAATGTATATGCATTATTAGAGAAACTCTAGTAAGCTTATAGTTTATTGGTTTGGTTTGATGATAATATTTTTGTTATATTAGATGCAATTTTTTTTAGAAATGTCTTCTTATAGAAGAGAAATTAAGAGATTAAAGGGACATAAACATAGGTTATGTTATTTTCCTAATGGGTACCCATCTACGTATTATTATCATGATAAGCCTTATAGATAGAATGACGGTCAAGGAAAAGATGTATTCGATATGTATCTTGCATTGGTGGATTATAAGATACATTGGGTCAATGCACGGGGTATAACTCCTAATGCATAGTGTTAATATAACTTATATCAGCACATACTCATCTAATCAAAACCATATATATATATATATGAAGATGTTATTTTATGATATTTATTTTATGATTTAAAAAAAAAAAAAAGAAGCAATTAGTTGATGTATAATTAATTTGTTACCTGTAGTGTTAGACATTCAATAAAGGAAATAAATTGTTCTTGCGACATGATTTATCCTATGATTCTTATTTTTATATTAAAATAATTTTATGACTTCAATCAACGGGTCTAAGTATGTAAACAAGGAGACAAAGTCTCCCCCTTTTAATATTTGTATAAGACTATAAATACGTGGTGAAATACGAGTAGAGTAGGGGAAGAAGGGAGTTTTTCCACACTCGGCTAAAGGTACTACTCAGTTGGGCTTGCCGCTCGCCGGTCATTTAAGGATTAATAATGCTCATGTGGGGGCAGCTTACTCACTTCATGCGCCCGTGTAGACAAGATGTTATATATATAATGCCATGGCATCCGACCAGATGCCCAAAACAAGCTCTTAACCAAATATCAGTTAGATCATTTCTGTTGATACCCTTCACCATTACCAACACCTACTCTCCATCTCCTTGAGAACATGGGGGAGACGTTTGTCTTTAACGTTGCAGAGAAAGTTTTGGGGCAGTTAGGCTCCTTTGCTCTCCAAGAAGTTTGCTTGGCATGGGGTGTGGAAAGCGAGCTGGAGAAGCTTAAGAGCACCATATCCACCATCCAATCTGTGCTCTTAGACGCGGAGGAGAAGCAGCCAAGGAACCGTCAGCTGAGGAATTGGCTAGGGAAGCTTAAAGACGCTTTGTATGATGCAGATGATGTGCTCGATGAATTTCATTACGAAGCTCTACGGAGCCAAGTTCCCAACCGTAGAGGCATTAAAGGAGAGGTACGCCACTTTTTTTCACGCTCAAATCCCCTTGCATTCCGTTTTAAGATGGGTCACAAAATCGAGGGGATTAGGCAGAGATTTAAAGAAATTGCAGCTGAAAAAGCTGACTTTCATCTCACGGAGCAGGTCTTTGATAGGGGCGTCATGCATGGGGAGAGGGTGATGACCCACTCTTTTGTGCGTGCGTCAGATGTTATCGGAAGAGATGATGATAAAGAAAATATTGTAAAACTCTTAATGCTCCCAGTTGATGGCGAAAATGTATCTGTTATTCCTATAGTTGGAATTGGAGGTCTGGGGAAAACAACCCTTACTAAATTGGTGTACAACGATGAAAGGGCAGTTAAACATTTTGAGTTGAGAATGTGGGTATGTGTCTCAGAAGACTTTGATGTTACGAAGCTGACAAAAGAAATAATTAAATCTGCTAAAACTGATGAAAATTATAATGATTTAACAATCGATCTATTGCAGTCCTGTTTGCGAAGAACTTTGGAAAATAAAATGTTTTTACTCATCTTGGATGATGTGTGGAATAATGATCGGGATAAATGGATCGAGTTGAAAAATTTTTTAATTGGTGGTGCCAGAGGAAGTAAAATTGTTGTGACTACGCGAAGTCAATCAATCGCTTCTTTTATGGGCACTATTATAAATCCCTACAACCTAAAAGGTCTCCCCCACGAAGAATGTTTGTCTTTGTTTGCAAAGTGGGCATTTAATGAAGGGGAAGAGAAATTGTATCCAAACCTACTAAAAATTGGAGAGGAAATTGTGAAGAAGTGTGGAGGGGTTCCCCTAGCAATTAAGACTTTAGGGAGCCTTCTCTATTCAAAAAGGAATGATGAATGTGAATGGACCTATGTAAAAGAGAATGAGATATGGAAATTACCACAAAAGGAAACTGACATTCTACCGGCATTGAAATTGAGCTACGATGCCATGCCATCATACTTGAAACAATGTTTTTCCTTTTGTTCAATATTCCCAAAAGATTATGAATTTAGTAGTATGAATTTGATCCCAATATGGATATCACAAGGGTTAATTCAATCACCTGATGAAAACCAAGAGTTGGAAGATATCGGCCTACAATATTTTAATGAGCTATGTTCCAGATCATTTTTTCAAGAAGTTGAAGATTACATATTTTTTTTCAGCTTTAAAATGCATGATTTGGTACACGATCTTGCATTATTGGTGTCACAGAGTGAGTGCTTAATTGTAAATTGTGGTACGAAAGATATTTCTAGAAACATTCGACATGTGTCATCCTCTGATATTGATTTGTTTGAGATTGATTTGTTTGAGGAAGGAGTTCCAAGAAACTTACTCACGCTGGACAATTTACGAACCATCATGATTCAGGGTGAGGAGGTGGGGCCGACTTTTGTGAAAACATGCATAGAAAGATTCAGCTACCTGCGGATGCTAGATTTGAGTAATTCTAATATTGAGGTTTTACCAACTGCCATTGGTAACTTAAAACTTTTGAGATATCTGGACCTCTCTGGTGTTAGCATCAAAAAGCTTCCTAATTCCATTTGCAAGTTGCGGAATTTGCAATTTCTAAACCTATTTGGTTGTGGTGAACTTGAGGGGTTGCCCAAAAACATTGGAAACTTGATCAGTCTCAGGGCTTTGTTCTTAACCACAAAGCAGGCGATTTTGTCAAAGGAAGGAATCGGACGCCTGAAGTCTCTTCGATTTCTATTGCTTTTTAGATGTGAGAATCTTAAATCTTTGGCTGAAGGGATGCAACACCTTAGTGCCCTTCGAACATTAATTATTGGGGATTGTGAAAGTCTGGAGGAGTCATTGCCACATATTATGAGAAACCTAACCGCATTACAGAATTTGTTTATTGCTGATTGTGAAAAGCTCATTTTGGAGTCGAAAGAAGAAATGCAAAGTGTCACGTTGAGCCTTCGATCCTTGTTGTTTAATGGTATTTCGCAGTTGGTGACTTTGCCCCAATGGATTTATTTTGAAAACATGCCGTGTCAAAATGGAAGATCTGTTCAACTCAAAGGAGCAGCTGGTGTGGTGCATCTCTGTAAAATTATATTTTAAGAATTGCAATGCTAATTCTCAAATGTATGCCTCGTGTTAGATTTCTCAACTCTTCAATCAAAACTATGCAACATTCCACGCTTTTTTCGAGGTTTTATTTTATGTTATAATTTTTTGAACATCTTTCTACTTGAAAGGCACAATATCCAAAACAAGGAAACATGATGTACCATTCCTCCTGGCATTGAGTGGAAGATATGCTTAAAGGAACCTGACCATGAGAATGAAAATACAAATTTTCCTCTTCTAAAATAGTTAAGGAATTGTACATTATACTTTTGTGTTAGTGGGAAATTTTGTTTTCCGACTATGAGAAGTATCCTAAAAGAAAATACTAGGCGTTCTGAAACATAGAATCTTACCTAATTTTTCCTTTTTCATTCAGCTTAAGCTCATTTGATTTTTCACAATTGCGGCTTGCAGGAAGGTTCTACAGAAGTTTCCAGCCAATGTAAGTCTCTACCTAGTTCAGCTCAGAGAATTGATTTTATGTTGTGTTGCTTCCATGAATTGTATTCATTTGGGTTATTGACTAAGAGATGTTCTTGATGGATTCAAAGTGATGAGAATAGCTGACCTGAGGCTTACACCAAACTCCATAAATGGCACCCTTAGAGGCTGATAGAATTCCTTTGTGGATTAGTGGCACCATTTGGTGTAAGACAGCAATTAGAACTATTGCAACTTCCCTTCCCTGCACCCAGTCGCTTAAAATTTGTTACGGATTGTAAATAGCAAAATAGTGGTGATCTTGGGAGCGACACATACTATTGAAGAAAGCATTGATTAATAGATTCTTTTGTTTAAGGTAAAGCTAGAGTCTTTCTTTTATTTTTTATTTTTATTTAAACGTTATCAAGCTCTCTGAATGGTTCAGTTCCCTAGACAGCCAGGCCGCCTCTTCCTTTCATCAGTGACTGTTACTTTCATTGTTTTGTCAGTGTTTATTTATTAATAGATCCAAATTGTTTTACTTTCAGAAATCCGTTCCTGCTCTTCTAAATTTTAATGGTGAATTAAATGTAGAGGTCTTTGTGTCTAAGGTTTGATTTGGTTTATGGAGTTTACTACATGAATTGGGTGTCCTTCTGTTCATGCACAGACTAAAATCGTGTGTGTTCACTACAATGTTATTGGTTTCTGCATATCTAGCGTAGTTTTTGTGAACAGAACAAAAGATTTATGTGTACTGTTATATCGTTTTTCCTAGTGATTAATGGATGAAGTATTTGGTAGAGTTATATGTGATCTGGGATTAATGGTTGTGCACTTGTGCTTGTTTATGAGTTCTCCTACCATTTTTATTTTTTTATTTTTATAATTTTTTTCTTTTCAGATGCTTGATCTTGGAATCCGGAATACTGATGCAAAATCACACTCTCCAGCTTGTACAGAACTGTAGGCTTCATTCATTGATAATATTAGCAAACTAGTCAACTGTTTTTCATTAGAAAGCACCCCCTGCCAACCAGGCTATGCCAGGATCCAGTTATCATATCATCTTATCTAAAGACTTAAATAAGAGTAACGAATTTGAAAATTGCTATCGTTCTTAGTTCAACTTCACATGAATCAGGTAATGCCATAATGTTTCTTGTGTTTGAAATTATTTCCAGTAAAAAATTTGTCTTTTTATTCTCCCCACAGGGAACAAGCCCGCATAACATGGCCAAAGAGGCTACAACCATATGGCATCTTCTGGAATCTTTGTTCCATTAGCTAGTGTGATAATGGAAGTCTATGGTCTCCTGAACACGGGCTTGCTTTTCTAGTCCTAAAGGATATGGAGTTTTTAATGGATTCTGCTGGTATTTACATTTTATTTTTACTCGTTGAATTTTCAACTTCTTATTTTCAATTGTTGAATTCCTACATGTTCTCACCATAAATACCGTTCCTTTGCACTTCCTTTAATTTTTAGTTGTACTTCAACGCTTGACTGATCTCAAGGTTTTTTTTTTTTCCCCCCTTTCGCAGGGCAAAGTACACACTTTTTTTCTGTCCATGTTAATCATGCATACTGATCACAAAAATATCCCTTAGCAGTGGGTGGAATCCAAATAAGAAACTGGTAGGTTTTGTCAATGTCTCTTCCATCCATATATATTTGTCAATTATAGCTGTAGCTACTTGCTAGTTTAGGCTAAGCCGCTAAGCCTGGTAGACACACCCATGTTAAAGTGGTCTTGGTCACTAGTTGCAGTTTGGTATGGTCAGGCCCCCGCTTAATTTTGTATCCCTCTAATTTTTCGAGGTGAGGTCTAAGCCTGGTTTGGTTCAGTCCATCCCAGGTATGGATTTAAATAATATTAAACGTTTTTTTCCCCCTGTCCATGCTCAATAATTTATTTAGCATGGGTGAGACATTAAGTTTCACATGAGAAGTAGAGGACTGTCCTCACATCAAGAGGATAGTCATCTCACATACCAAATTTATAAACTTATTATTTCCAAGGAGATGAAATGTTTACACTATTGCAGCCTTGGCCCTTGGGCTATGTTGGGGGAAAGTTTTTGCTCTCAAGTGTCATGCCCCTCCACTCTAATGTTATTGGGTTATTTTTGTTCATTTGTTGCAGTTTAAACATGGCTGCCAATTTGTAATACCTGCGGTAGTGAGATCATTTGTGATTGCATTCACATGTGACTATTTTATTGCTGACAAGAAGGAATTTGGAGGCAAGTTAAGGTTTTCTTCTTGAAATCTGTCTTGTACATCTGTTGCCGGCCGCAGTTTAACATTTTTCACTGGGTTTTGATGTCAGGTACTACCCCCAAAAGCTATGGAATTGTCATTCGAAGGAAAATCCCTTGTGTCTGAATCTCGGATGGTCAAATTCTGGCCAGCAAGAGAAGCATTGGCATATACCACTGGTTTGGGGTTTAAAAAAGATTGTGTTAGAAGGTGATGCTCTTCAAGTCATTTGCACTCTTCAAGGGCAGAAGAAGGTTTATTCAGAATCTGCCGTTCTTGCTCGTGATACCGATCGCTTTGCTTCTAAATGTGAATGTTTGTTTGTAAAACGATTGTGTAATGGGGTGGCCCTCTTAGTTGAGTCAGTTGAGGATTGGGGAGAAAATGCCTCAGCCTTTGGCTCCAACAATTGATTGTTTCTGATTTGGCTTTTAGGCCACATTATTAATAAAGTTTTGATGTCATTCAGGAAAAAATAAAAATGTACACATTTATAATTGATATGATCCCTCTGGTATCTCTCTCTCTCTCTCTACCAGATTGTCACTCATACTCGATTACTTGTGCTATATTGGTTTACTTTCAAGTTATATGTGATTTAACAAGGGCCTATCCAATTCAAAATTAAATAATTCAAGAAAATGTTACATAATAGTGAAATACAAATGCATCACCATGAAATAGAATATTTTAGAAAGTTGGAACCATCACTATAGTTGATTTTATAATAACAGTTCTTAGAAGCTTATGAAATATCACTATTTTAAATTTCACGGTTGATTTGGGAAGAAAAATTCCTACAAAAAAAAGATTAATCAACTAACATGCGTTACACGATTGATTAACTATTTAAAGAAGTTAATTTTACGAAACCTTTTTCTGTAGGAATTTTTCTTCCCAAATCTTCTGTTTTAATCTTGACAAAGGTACATTGAAGGCTACCCTGTTACCCTGGACATGTCACTCTACACTCTGTAGTCAACAAAATAAAGGCCCTGAAAATGTCACTCTTCAGGCAGCAAATTAGGTTCTTAAGAGGCCCATCTTAAAACTGACCAACATCTACATGGAACAATTTATAATAACCTCATTCCTAGTAAATCATCTTATTGCATCCACTGATATGTCACTTTTTCTCATATAATATACATCACTTGTGCCAAATAATAATAATAATAATAAAAGAAAGAGAGAGGAAAAGGCAAAAATTTTCCCTGAAAATAGCAGTCCCAAATAAAATAGAATAGAATCCTCTAAAGCTGATCCCTTCTTCTTCCGTTCAAACTATGGCATTTTCATTTTTGAGTGAATGGAATCATGCACCCATTAAAGCTCATCTATATTAAAACTCCTTAGTTTAAGTGGCAAATTTGATCACCAAGCTAGTGTGGTGGTCTAATGGTAAAGGTGTAGAAGACTAAGTAGTCAAAGGTTTGAGTCTTAGGGGCGGTTGTGTGATGTGTCTTTATCCTTTGATGGTCTTATTCATGTATTAGAGCCACTAATTGTTGGTGGAGCTAAGATCAAGTGACGACTCAACCGACTTGAGGGACCACCTATAGATCCCTCCTTTGTGGATCTATTTAGGTCCCTTTTCGCCACGATTGGTTGCCTCCTTCTACTATTTTTCATTATAAAAAATAAATAAATAAATAGGTGGCAAACTTGACCCATAGATATCAACTCCCCCAATAGTTACTTTCTGCTTGATCATATAAAAACTCTTAATCTTGATCAAATTGCTTCACCTCGCCTTGTTACGTACTACTGAAATAGGCCAGCCGGCTCTTTAAAAAAATACTGACATAGAGCCATAGAGCTGCTGCCGCATGCTTCAAGTGCCCATGAAGTCGAGGCCGGCTAGCCATAAAAAGTAGAAGAAGCAAATAATAATAATAATAAAATTTAAAAATAAAAGAAAAAGACTTATGTGCCCATGAAGTCAAGGTTTTAGCCTAAAAAAATAATGCTGACATGCCAGGTCCAGTGGACCGGCTGGCGTCAAAGTATCTTGAAAATCAAAGAAATGACCTTTATAAATTATTACTAGATTCATACTTGGGTTTGAAGATAAGAGAATAAGACAATCAGGACCTAATCAAATATTTTAAAATCTTAATCAAATCACAAACATTCACACCAACCCAATCTTGGAATGAGATGCATTACACATCATTCAATTAGCTTAGGTAAGAGGAAAAATATCAAATTCTTGAGGATTGATTTGGTGTATCTCAGTTATCTTTTCATTGTTCTCCAAAATTATACTTTTTTACACTTTGGTAGGCTAGCTCCCCAAATTTCTTATTATAAATTTAAAAATAAAACCTTTCCAGTAAGAGAAATTGGACATTTCACTAATTTCCAGCAAACCTTTATGCTAACTATGGTTTGACCTCTAAGAAACATGTTGTTCTATCTCCAACCTTAATGTATTATAAAATTTATCCTATAGGTTTTATAACTGTGAGAGGAAAAATGCTATTAGACCATTCTTAACGGCTTCAAAACAATTCTCATGATGTGTTATGAAAATAGGTTGGTTTAGTGTTATTGGGTCCCATTAGTCAACCTCTATTTTTATTAGGAAAAATTACAGATTAGTCCAGTTACAGGCAAATAAATGCACATCAATTCAAATGATTATTAACTTAATTCATAGCAAATGACTACTAACTTAACTAAGAATGACATACATGACTACTAAAGAGAGAGCTAAATGGTGAGCTAAAGCTAAAAATAGTTTTTAGCTCTAAAGGGTGTTCTCCAATGATAGAGTTAAATGGTGAGCTAAAATAGCTTAAAGCTAAATTGATAACCAAATTTGGCTTTCAGTTTAGTTCTGAACTATTTGGCCATATCACCAAAATATGGAATAATGGTAGTTGGAAAAAGGGAAAATGATGTGAGTTAAAAAATAGCTTTTACTGCATTGGAATAGTTACTTTACTGCAGAGAGCTATTTTTACTGTATAGAGCTATTTTTACACTTTTTGAGTTAAAAATAATTTTTAACTCACCAAAATAGTTCTCTTAGGTGGGAAATGCTCTAACTTTATTAAGATGGACAAACATGACTATTAACTTCATAGCAATTATTTGCTCGTAGCTGACCAATCTGTAATTCTTCCTTTTTGTTCTATATCACGGACTATTGTTAAGGGGGTACAATAGTATTACCACTATGAAAATGGTTTTCCCCAATAAATTTAACTTGTAAGGAAAAACATAAGAAAAGATACAAGATTTTATAGGGGTTTTTCCTTGAGTTCAATTATTTGCGTTAAAGTAGAGGAAAAAAAAAAAAATGAGACAACAAACATGACAAAAAGAAATTGTTCTGCATCCTATACACAAAAGGGAGACAAAATTAAAATTTGTTTGAATTTTATTTAGAAACAAATTGGTGTTCCTTCCATAAGAAATATTAATCTGATTAGGAAGTTTTTGTTGTGATTGATGGAAAAGTCATGAGACTACCAGTATTTTTACTTTTATGAGTATTCCTCAGTCGATCAAAGTATTTTTCAGACTTAAAACTTCTAATAGTAGTATATATAGCTATATATATGTACGTAAGAAAGTGATCCAACCTGGGATCCTGGATGCATGGAATTGACATCCGGCCATGCATAATGACCATTGGATATTTGATCAAACGGTCCTTATGCATCAAATTTGAACAATAAACAAATCTAACAATCCATGTGCATGGACCAGAGATAAAATCCCATTTGAACACTCTGAATAGAATCAATACTCTACGTGTGTGTCTGTACACAATTTTCATTCTTAGCAAAAAAATAAAACACCTAATTTTCATTTGTGAAAAAAAAAAAAAAAAATTGTATGTCAATTACAATCACAATATTAGGAGTTCAGCAAAATATTGAAAATAGATAGGATGAAAATTTCAACAATCAATCTTACAGTGACTAAAGCAATAATTTAGGGCCTGTTTGGTTGTTCAATTCGAAATTAAACTATTCAATAAATTTTATATAATATTCAATGCACATTCCATCATCTTGAATTAATAAATTAAAAAAAAAAAATGATATTTATTAACACAAATAAGAGTGGTATTTCGAAATAGTGATATTTAATGAATTCCTTAAAATTGATTATACAACATTAACTATAATGATAACTATAACATTTTAAAATAGGGCTAGGCTATTGCCATCACATAAAATACTCTAAGCCTCCATTTAATTTACATTTTTAGGGTTTTATGAAAAATATAAAAAAAAATTATAAAAACTAATCATATAGTCAACTAGAAAACATCATTTCAGACAACTTTGTAGAAGAAAGTTTTTCCAAAATTTATCATTTAAGTAGACTTTTTGACAATTTTTCATGGAAAATGAAATAGAGATTGTAAATGGCCAAAAAGTCTGCTTAAATAATAGATTTTGGAAAAAATTTCTTGGGTTAATGACAGTTTAATACCTTCAACTTTTAGGGTAGTTTCAATTTAGTCCATAAACTTAGAATTGTCTCAATTTGGTGACAATTTTTCAACTTTTGTTCCAATGTGGGACAGGGGCTAACGTCCGTTAGCCTTGTGGACGGAAAACGCACGTGAGCTTCACATGCGGCTGAGGTGGATCTGACCTGGCTTCCACGTGGGCTTCCCTCCCAAAAGCATACCTTGTGCTTCTCACGTGAGATGAGGACCACCCTTTTTGAGGGTTTTGACCGAAATGGAAGCCCTGTTCAGCTCTTCTTCTCCTTCTCTTCTTCACATCACGATCTCACAAGCCCCGAATCAGAGCTCCTTCTCCTCTTCTTCACGATCTCTCGCGATTGGAAATCAGCTCTTCCCCCAAATCTTCCACACCTTTAACCTAAAATAAACACAAACCCATAAGAGTTATCAACCTTGTAATAACTGTCACAATTGAGGCTTCCTTTACCATATACGTCAGGAGAGGCTTGCCGACAGTTACGGGGACCACAGCTGGGACCACAATCGGGCTTTATTTTGTGCCGTTGCGGAAAAAGGTATGATTGTCAGGACCACAATCAGGTTTTTACAAGTTAGTGCTATAAAGTAGTTACAATAAGGGTTTTGGATTATATAATAATGATGCTTTATTGACTATATTAAGGGTTTGAAGTCATTTATTTGAATTTTGTGTAACTACTGTCGGAACCGCACTCAATGGTCCCCTACAGTTGACAATGAAATTGTTTGTTTATTGATTGTTGAATTTTTTATTCAAAATGGTCCCCTACAAGTACAGTATATTGTTTGTTAATTATGTCACTAATCACATGTTTTTAACCCATTTTTTAATTTGATTTGTTGTGTGTGTTTGATATTTTGAAGAAGGAATTTGTGCATTAAATATGGATGGTTGCATTACGGTTGCTTTGCATCATGGGGGTTACTTTGTGGAGCACCCTCAGGCTGCATATGTGAGTGGGGAAGTTCAATACACACCTGATATGGATTTAGATTTCCTTTCAATACCCCATATGAGAAAGTGTGTTGCATCATTGGGGTACATGAATATGAAGAATATGTGGTATTTGTTACCTAGGACTGGGTTTAGTGATGGTCTTAGGATTTTAGAGACTGACCAGGATCTTTTGGAAATGGTCGCATCATTAGGGCCAATGGACACGATTGTACATATTTATGTGGAACATGGCATTGATGATGAGTCCCAGATTATACACCCTTTGATGAGTAGTTTAGAAAATGTTGTTGCCGAAGATATGGTGGACAATGTAGAGCAAAGGGAAAATGCAGAGCAGCAGTGGGGAAGTGATGATGTCAATTTAGGAAGTGATAATGATGGTGGATGCCAAGAATGTATTGATGATGATGATAATGATGATGATGATGGTGATGATCTATTTGATGTTGGGGTACATCAGTATGATAAAGCTGATGATCAATCAGATAGTGATGATGAGGGGGAAGGAGAGAGTGAGGGAAGTGAATCCTCGCAAGATAGTGAGGGTGAGCTGGTAGGGAATGTTTTTTTTGAACAACAGCCACATTCTGATTATGAAAACTCTTCTACAACTCCTAGTGCTGCTAATAGTGATGAAGAAGAGATTTCAAGTAAGAAGCCCAGGTTTCCACAGTACAATGAACCTGCAGATATAAAAGAAATTAAGTTAGAGGTTGGAACTACCTTTAAAGACTCACACGAAGCTAAAGCCGCAGTAAAAAATTATGCAATTGCAGGGGGATATAGTATTAAGTTTACAAGGAATGCATCTGATCGAGTTACTGCGGAATGTGCTGATGGATGTGAGTGGTATTTCCATTCCTCTTGGAAGCAGACAGAGAAGACTTTTCAATGCAAGGCATACATAGACACACATTCTTGTGCAAGAACTTTTAAAAATACAAATTTAACTGCTTCATGGCTGGCAAAGAGGTATTTGCAAAAATGGAGAGATAATTCTGACTGGAGTGTTAAAGAGTTGAGGAACCAAGTGAAGGAAGACTTTGTCGTGAGCATTAGTAGAAGCCAGGCATATAGGGCAAAGAAAAAAGCCCTTGAGATGATACATGGGAAGTACACGAAACAGTTTAAGAAAGTTTGGGACTACACTCATGAGTTGTTGAAGTGCAATAGGGGTAGCTCTGTGAAGTTGTTGACTGACACACCTTCAATTCCAAATGCAATTCCAGTGTTCCAAAGGTTGTATATATGCTTTGATGCTTGCAGAAGGGGTTTTATGGCTGGTTGTAGGCCATTTATAGGGGTTGATGGATGTTTTTTAAAAGGGCCAACTGAGGGCCAGCTGTTAGCTGCAGTTGGGAGGGATGGAAATGACCAAATGTACCCTATTGCATTTGCTGTTGTAGAAGGAGAAACTAAAGAATCATGGGAATGGTTTTTCAAGCTACTTCTACATGATGTTGGAACAGATCATCCTATTACCTTCATGTCTGATCAGCAAAAGGTAAACAAAATATTATAGTCAACTATAACATTTGTTCAAATGACAGTTACATACATGCATATTTGGTCTGATGTTTTAATTTGGTTATGTATACAGGGCCTTATTCCAGCATTGCATGGATTGCTGCCAAATGTTGAGCATAGATTTTGTTGGAGACACTTATATGGCAATCTAGCAAAGAAACACAAGGGGAAGCAGTTAAGAGATGAAATGTGGGCAGCAGCTAAGGCAACAACTGTTGCAGACTGGAAGAAACATATGAAGAAAATCCGTGTGATCAACCCAGATGCACACAAGGTTATAGAAAAGATGGACCCTACCACATGGGCTAGATCTGTATTTAGCCCACGTAGCAAATGCAATTCATTGTTGAACAATATGTCCGAGAGTTTCAATGCATACATCCTTGAGAGTAGGGATAAGCCAATAATAACTTGTGTGGAGATGATAAGAGAGTCACTCATGGTTAGGATGCATGAAAAGAGACAAGCTTTAAATGGTTATAAGGGTCGCTTATGCCCTAACATTCAAAAAAAACTTGAGGCTACGAAAGGGTTGACAAGAAATTGTATTGCTTTGTGGGCTGCTGATGATATATTTGAAGTGAAAACCATATCAGATAAGTTCATTGTGAACCTATCTACCCACACTTGTAGCTGCAGGAAATGGGACCTTACTGGCTTGCCTTGTGAACATGCCATATCAGCAATCTTTTTGAAGAAAGAGGTTGTTGAAGATTATGTCAGCCATTGGTACACCGTAGAAACATACAAAAGAAGCTATGAACATATTATATACCCAGTAGCAAGTGAAAAGTATTGGGATGACAGTGGGTACGGACCTGTTGCACCTCCACCACATAGAAGGCTTCCTGGAAGGCCGAAGAAGCTGAGGAGGAGGGACCCCGAAGAAATAGCTAGACCATTCAAAGTAGTAAAAAGGAAAGATGGGAGAACAGTGTCAAAAGTGTCTAAAGCTGGGGTACGTATGAGGTGCCAAACATGTTTTCAGTATGGACACAATAGGACCACTTGCAAAAATCCACTTCCACCTGAAGCACTGGCAGCAGCAAAAAAGGCTCAAAAACTCCCAGTAAGTATATATATTTGTTGGTAAATATACTTTGCTTTTTAATATTAATATTCTAATGATGTGCAGGTTAGGACAAAAGGAAGAGGGCAGTCTAAAGGGAATGCAGTGGGTGGGGGTAATGTGGCAGGTGGCAGATGTTCGGTATCTCAGCCAATAAGTGTATGTGAAATGTATATGTTTTCAATACAGGCAGTAATTTTTAATGGAAGTCTAATCGTCGATTTTGTCATGTAGGTTGGGGGAACAATGGGCAATATTGGACATGTGGGGACCACTGCTGCCAATGTTGTCAACCCACCCGAAAGAGTATGTTGTTGACTTTGGTTTTTTAATAATTAATGGTTATATATAATAGTAGTAATGGAATATTGCAATGTTGTTATGCAGTTTAGAAGAAGGGGTTCCATTATTGGACAATCGAGAATGGATACTTGTGCCACGGGTGGAGCCCAACAAACCAGAGTAAGTTATGGACTGCCTTTTTGCATACATATTCATTGCATATGGTTGCCTATACAATTTAACCTTACAATAAACCCTACTTGCCATTGTAGGAATCCACAACCAACAAATCAGCAACAGGGCCTGCACCATGCATTCCAAGAAGCTCATTTCAGAATCCAACAAGATGGTATGGTGGGTTTATGACACCAATGGGAACAAGTAACACCAAACGTAGTGGTGAAGCGAGTGCCAGTGGTGAAGCAAGTGCCAGTGGTGAAGCAAGTGGTAGCATGTCAAAATCACAGCCATGAGATGAAAGAATTTATAGCCCCGTTTAGTTGTTAGCAGCTGGCAGTTTTTTGTACTTTATGACAATGAATGGAAAAACTTGCTGCTATATTTGGATTGTATTTTTTTTTGCTTTTTTTTGGGACAGCTGACTTCATGTGTGGAACTTAATGTTTTCATCTATACTGGACTATGGTTGTATATTTTGTGGCACTTCATAGCCATTTCAATGAAGTATACGTTGGGTAGGTTTTGTAAGTAATGTAATGTTTGAACATGTTTGGGCAGGTTTTGTAAGTAATGTAATGTTTGGACATGGTTGTATATTTTGTGGCATTTTATAGCCATTTCAATGAAGTACACGTTGAGCAATTGTTCCATAATTCAACCAACCATATTATGCATAACATGTGCTTTACTTATTTAAGTCATGGACCCCATTTGTTACATAATTCAACCAACCATATTACGCGCAAGTTAAAGGAAGATGGTAATTGGCCTGTGTTTTAGTCGACTATTGACTGTTATAGTCGCATATAAATTATGTTATTGTCAACTATAATTATGTTATAGTCGACTATAAGTAACTTATAGGCGACTATAAGTAATGTTATATTCACCTATAAATGAAAATGTCCCCACATGTCTGTACTTTCTGTTTGTTATAGTCGACTATAAGTTACTTATAGTCGACTATAAGTAAGGTTATATTCACCCATAAATGCCTTAGTGGTTGTATATGTACTTTCTATTTGTTATAGTCGACTATAAATTACTTATAGTCGACTATAAGTAAGGTTATATTCACCCATAAATGCCTTAGTGGTTGTATATGTACTTTCTGTTTGTTATAGTCGACTATAAGAAACTTATAGTCGACTATAAGTAAGGTTATATTCACCCATAAATGCCTTAGTGGTTGTATATGTACTTTCTGTTTGTTATAGTCGACTATAAGAAACTTATAGTCGACTATAAGTAATGTTATATTCACCTATAAATGCCTAGTGTTGTATATGTACTTTCTGTTTGTTATAGTCGACTATTCTTATGATATAGTCGACTATAAATGAAAATGAAGTATACAAGTGTAGCTTCTGTTTAATAAAGTGGACTATACGTTGATTATAGTAGACTATAACTGACCACCACGTACACGATAAGTTTCTGTCGGCTATAGTGGACTATAACCTAACTGTAATCGACTATAAAGTGCGATGAGGTGCAGTTATACCTGTTCGCGGGTGTTTTCAAAATGACAGTTACATCTCATTTCTCTCTCTAAAACTGAACAGTCGCCAACTTTTCGCAAAAGCCATTATCGCTCACTCTCTATCTCTCGTGGATCTCCATAAAACCCAAAAAACCCAAATCTCCCACTATCTCTCTCTATCTCTATCTCCATAAAAACCCACGAAACCCCAAAATCTATTCTCTTGCAATCTCTCTCGCTCGCTATCTCCAACGCAAAATCCATTATATCGCTATTTATCTCTCTCGCTATCATCATAAAACCCCATCAAATCTAAAAGCCATTCTCTCGCACTCTCTCTATTTCTTTCTCGCTATCTCGCTATCTCCGTAAAAACCCCAAATCCATTCTCTCGAAATCTCTCTCTCTCTCTCTCTCTATCGCTATCTCCATACAAAACCCATTATCGCTCACTCTCTTTCTCTCTCTACCACCAGAACACCCATTATTGGACCCCATGACTCAACGCACTGAGAAGCTCCTGGCGGCTTCCATGGCAGCTGCAAAGCGTGCCGCATCCTCCTCTCGCAAACGCAAGGACCCTCCACGACCTTCTCAACCCGAAGATGTGGATGCACAGGATGCTGCCGAAGATGAAGACGAAGAGGCACAGTATCATCCCCAGCAGCAACTCCATTCTCATGAGGAAGACGAAGAGGGTCATGTTCATGAACGAAGAACTAAGGCCCGACAAGAGGTTCTATGCGACACTGTGGATGCCCTCCTCAAGTACAACCACAAATTCAAGAATAAATCTGTCGTTTATGGCAAGGTGATCAATTTCCCATTCTTCAATGATAACAATATTCTAATTCAAGATCTTTTTCGTCGTATTGGGTGGGAGTCATTCTTGTCAGTGAAATGCAATTCGTACCCTCGACTTGTACGTGTTTTTTATTCACATTTTAAAACTACACTTGATGCGTTTGAGACATGGGTCAAAGGAAAGACTATTTTACTTGATCATGCCACACTTGCCGATATCTTCAACCTCCCAAAAGATGGCACTATTTGGAAGTTTAGCACACACTATCCGGTTGTTCATGACGGATATGACCAACAAGAAGCCATCAAACAAATCTGTGGCAATGAAAATATCACAACTAATGTCCCTCCAAAGGCCATAGAACTTACATTGACTTCCCGTATCATCCATAATATTATCTCTTACAATATTCTTCCAAGATTGGGTAGTAGAAGCAACGTTAGTTTATATGAGATATTCATTATTTGGTGTGTCCTAAATGGGCACAGACTTGACTTGGCCCACATCATTCTCAACATTCTCAACAATTGTGCCACAAAGAAAGAAACCAGGGGTTCACTCCCTTATGGTATGGCCCTCACCACCATCTTCAATTATTTCAACGTGCCACTTGACAATGAGATAGATTTCTACAAGCCCACCAACAAAGATGCTTACTCAGATGCCACATTACGCATGATGGGATTGGTAAAGAATGAAAATGGTGTGTGGATCTGACGTGAACCAGTGCATGCAGGAAATGTCCTAGTACAAGATGAGGTCCCCATTGAGCAGCACCCAGAGGGACAGGATGAGGGGCAGCAACATGATCAAATCCCCAATTTTGAGCCCCCCCAGCCACACGAGGAGCCCGTGGCACCACCTCAGCCTGAACCCAGCCTTCAGCATACTATTCTAAATGCCTTTGCTAGAGTTGAAGCTTCAATGACTAAGGGTTTAGATGATGTTGGGAGGCGACTCTCTGCTGTTGAGGATAGGCAGATTCAGATAGAAAATGACTTGGACACCATCAAGCGTTATGGAGACATCTTCACCAGCAAAGTGGATAGTCGTTTGGCCCGGAGTGAAACCGACATCCGCACCGTACGAGCTTCACTGACTGCCATAGAGCGATATGCAAGACCGAATGCACCTCCACCTCCACCACCTCCTCCACCTCCGCCTCCAGGGGAGAACAATGCTCCTGCTCTTGTTGACCACATTGTTATTGATGATGAGTAGCTTTTTGTTGGTAGCTTTTTGTTGGATATATTTGTTGGCTGTTAGATGATGTGTTAAAAACTCTGTTCACAGTGGTTGGATATATTTTTTAGATGTTAGCTTTTTGTTGGATATAGCACTTTTTGATGTACATGAGGCACAAATGATTACCATATTGGTGTACATAAATTCATGTTCAATGAAATGAATGATTTAATGACTATCTTTTATATATTATTATAACTATCTTTTATCGATTATTACTATGGTAACATCTTATTCGAAATGACCTAAGTTGATACCACCGACTTAAACGATAATTTTCCAACAAAACATTAAGTATGGACATTTTCTGACTGATATAGTCGACTATAAACCGGCTATAGTCGACTATAAAGGATCCGGTAACAGAAACCAACTTTCTGTTTGTTATAGTCAAATATAACATGCTTATAGTCGACTATGGCTCATGGTCAACTATCACTTCAACTCTCTGTCTGATGTAGTCGACTATATTCGGGTTATAGTCGACTATAAATGCTGTTGTAACTGAAACGAATTTTCTGTTTGTTATAGCCGAGAACAAAAACTTATAGTCAACTGTAGTCAATGATGAGAAATCAATTTAATTATGTCTGATATAGTCGACTATAATCAGCTTATAGTCGACTATAATTTCTCTGAATTCATTATAACCAATACTTGTTTCATTATGATTTTGTGATTTTGAGCATTAAATTCATTCAAAGGGCTCTTTCACAGTATTAAACTCTCCCAACTATTGCCATGGTTAGAAATGCTTATATGGTTTGCAATTATTCATCATAAACATTCAACATACATATTGCCAATTGGTACATTTCCCATTAATTTAGATCAATATCACAACAAGAGGGTCTTACACAACAAAAACTGCCCAAATACATGACATCCAACATCCACCCTAACACAATAAATAAACAAAAATTGCCCACATATAGGACATCCTACAAACACGCTAACATTCTAACTTTCATGGTAAGCTACGCATACCCCCATTCATGGTTTTGGGTTTACTATATACAATAACCAAACAAATCAAGATCACGACAATGGTAATCAACCATGAGACTATGATGCATCCCCAATACAGTTTCTCCCTTCCACGGTATACATCCAGCTTCCTTAACAGCCTCGGTATAATTTGCCTAGCACGTGGACACAATGGTGGATCAAACCATCCAAAATACCTACAACCATTCGAAGAGTAGTTTGGACAACCGAAGAACCTACGACCAGGATTGTGATCAGTCCATGATGTCGAAAGCTTTGCCCTTCTTCCATAGTAGCATTGGGTAGCCTCGTGAGCATCCATCTGATATGGAAATGGTGAAGAAAATTAGTAATAGCCACAAAAGCCTCTAGGGTTTTGAACGATCAATAACGTACCACTTTTCGTGTCGATCTGGAGAATTTTGGGGAAGATTGGCTTCCAATCGCGAGAGATCGTGTGGAAGATTTGGGGGAAGAGCTGATTTCCAATTGCGAGAGATCGTGAAGAAGAGGAGAAGGAGCTCTGATTCGGGGCTCTTGTGAGATCGTGATGTGAAGAAGAGAAGGAGAAGAAGAGCTGAACAGGGCTTCCATTTCGGTCAAAACCCTCAAAAAGGGTGGTCCTCATCTCACGTGAGAAGCACAAGGTATGCTTTTGGGCGGGAAGCCCACGTGGAAGCCAAGTCAGATCCACCTCAGCCGCATGTGAAGCTCACGTGCGTTTTCCATCCACAAGGCTAACGGACGTTAGCCCCTGTCCCACATTGGAACAAAAGTTGAAAAGTTGTCACTAAATTGAGACAATTCTAAGTTTATGGACCAAATTGAAACTACCCTAAAAGTTGAAGGTATTAAACTGTCATTAACCCAAATTTCTTTTACAAAGTTGTTCAGAATGATGTTTTCTAGTGAACAATGCTATTAGTTTTCGTAAAAACTTTTTATGTTTTTCATAAAACCTCAAAAAGTATAAACTAATGAGAGACTTTGAGTACTTTATGTGGTGACAATAGCCTTACTCTTTAAAATATTCTAATTCAATGTGATAGATTTATGCTTCCATTTTATGTAAAATTTCTTAAATGGTTTAATTTCCAGTTGGCCAACAAACAGGCCGCTAAAGAAAAATATAAGTCGGGTATTCATGGAACCAAAGTCTTCCACTCAGAAAAAAACAAACAATAAATAACTATAAAAAGACGAAGATCTGAAGACGAAGACGAAGACCAAGACCAAGACCAAATATCAGTTTGCAGATCATTTCCGTTGGCACCCTTCACCATACGCCACATTTTTACTTAACATCTCCTCCAGAACATGGCGGAGAAGTTTCTCTTCAACATTGCTGACAAAGTTTTGGGGAAGGTAGGCTCCCTCACTCTCCAAGAAGTTTGGTTGTCATGGGGTGTGGAAAGCGAGGTGGACAAGCTTAAGAGCACCATATCCGCCATCCAATCCGTGCTCTTAGACACAGAGGAGAAGCAGGCAAAGAACAATCAGCTAAGGGACTGGCTAGGGAAGCTTAAAGACGCTTTGTACGATGCAGACGATGTGCTTGATGAATTTCATTACGAAGCTTTACGGAGCCAAGTTGCCAACCGTGGAGGGATTACAGGAGAGGTACGCAAATTATTTTCATCTTCAAATTCCCTTTCATTCCGTTTTAAGATGGGTCACAAAATCAAAGGGATTAAGCAGAGATTTAAAGAAATTGCGGCTGAAAAGGCTGAGTTTCATCTCACGGAGCGATGTGAAGATACGCGTGTCGTGCACGGGGAGAGGGAGATGACCCACTCCTTTGTCCTTCCTTCGGAAATTATCGCAAGAGACCATGACAAAGAACATATTGTAGGACTATTAATGGCCCCAGGTGATGGAAAGGATATCCCTGTTATTCCCATTGTTGGAATTGGAGGTCTCGGGAAGACAGCCCTTACCAAATTGGTGTACAATGATGAGAGGGTTGTCTCGCATTTTGACATAAAAATATGGGTATGTGTCTCGGATGACTTTGATGTTGCAAAGTTGGCAAAAGAAATTATTAAATCTTCTAAAATTGGTGAAAATTGTAATGACTCGAACTTCGATCAAAGTCTTAGTGACTCATCAATTGATAAATTGCAATATCTTTTGCGAAGTACTTTGTTTGGTAAGATTTTTTTACTCATCTTGGATGATGTATGGAACCAAGATCGGGAAAAATGGATGAAGTTGAGAGAATTGCTATTGGGGGGTGCCGACGGGAGTAAAATCGTTGTGACCACACGAAGTCAGTCAGTTGCTTCTATTATAGGCACGATTGGTCCATACAACTTAACCGTTCTTTCCCACAAGGACAGTTTGTTTTTGTTTCAGAAACTGGCATTCAAAGAAGGGGACGAGACAAAGTATCCAAACCTAATAGAAATTGGGGAAGAAATTATGAAGAAGTGCGGAGGAGTTCCCCTAGCTATTAGGACTTTGGGGGGTCTTCTCTATTCGAAAATCGATGAATATGATTGGATGCATATAAAATATAGTGAGATATGGGAAATAGAACAAACAGAAAATCACATTCTACCGGCATTGAAATTGAGCTATGATGCACTGCCATCATATTTGAAACAATGTTTTTCCTATTGTTCATTATTCCCGAAAGATCATATGTTCAATAGTCAACACTTGATCCCACTGTGGATAGCACAAGGGTTGATCAAGTCATCCAATGCAAACCAAAATTTAGAAGATGTTGGCCAACAATATGTCAAGGAGCTACTGTTGAGATCTTTTTTTCAAGAATCTGAAGTATTCGCCACGAATTTCTGTTTTAAAATGCACGATTTGATACACGATCTTGCACTATCAGTGACACAGAGTGAGTTCTCGAATTGTCTGACACAAAATATTTCTTCTAAAAAGATTCGACACATATCATTTTGTGATAGCAATTTGCTTGACCTGGGAGTTTCAAAATACCTACTCAAGCTAGACAATCTGCGAACCATTATGTTTCCAAATCCGCAGGTGGGGCCGAAAGAAAAATCCTTTCCGAAAATATGTATCACAAGATTCAAGTATCTACGGATGCTAGATTTGAGTAATTCAAGTTTTGAGGAGTTGCCCACTTCCCTTGGTAGCTTAAAGCATTTGGGATATCTTAATCTACATAACAATCGTAGCATTAAAAGACTCCCTGATTCCATTTGCAAGTTGTACAATTTGCAAGCTTTAGACATAGCTTTTTGTATGAGTCTTCAGAGCTTGCCGAGAGACATTGGGAACTTGATAGGCCTCAAGCTCTTGTCATTTTCCACTCGTGAGGAGATTTTGCCGGAGGAAGGAATTGGACGCTTAAAATCTCTTCAACACTTGGGGATTTATAGTAGTTATAATCTCAAATCTTTGGGTAAAGGGATGCAAGACCTCACCAACCTTCGGACATTGGAGATTTATGAATGTGTAAGACTGAAGGAGATTTCTCCACATGGTATGAGAAATCTAACCACGTTAGAGAAACTGTATATTTGGAATTGTGAAATGCTAATGCGGTCGGAAGAAGACATTCAAGGCCTCAACTTGAGCCTTCGAAGGTTGGAGATTGATTATTTTCTAGATTTGGTGGATTTGCCCCTATGGATTCGAGGGTCTGCAAAGACTATGCAGTACCTAAACATTAAATGGTTGACCTCTCTCACGGCACTGCCAGAGTGGCTGCAAGATTTCACATCGCTTCAGACCCTTTTGATGAGAAAATGCACTAAACTGCAGGCTATGCCGAACTGGATGCCTTGCCTCACCGCATTAAGAGAATTGCAGATTGAAAGCTGCCCTAGATTGATGAGAAGATGCCAATGGGAATCTGGAGAGGATTGGCCTTACATTGCTCATGTCCCAAAGCTTCATCTTGATGGCATAACCGAAGAAACGAGCCAATGAATTAATTCTGCATCTTGCAGAGGTAAGATTTTTTTTTATATTTTTGGAAAGAGTCGAAGCGTCATAAAGATCATAGTATCCCAACTAGCTTGGCGCATTGCTGGGTTAAGATAAACACTTAACAATATTCAAATCATCTTAGTCTTCTCCATTCTTTTTCTTCTCCTTAAGTTTGTATTTATATTTCATTATGTAGCTGTCATATTTATTAGTTAACTTGGGCCCGATGCATTTAATGTCTATGTTTTGTTCTGAAAAGATACTAGTGAATGCTTGTACGTTGTTTTGATTAAATTTAGGATAAAATACACTTTACCCCCTTAAAGTTTGAGCCATTTTTAGCAAACCCTCTTACAGTTCATAAATTACATTTTGCTCCCTTGCACATGACACGTGGCAATCCATTTAATTGACACGTCATCAACAGAAGGGGGCAAAGCAACATTTTTTGCAAAATGTGTGTAGTCATTTGTCTGGTTTTAAACTATAGGGGGGTTTGTTGAAATCGGCTTAAACTTGAAGGAGGCAAATTGTAATTTACCCTTAAATTTAATACTTCCAATTCCATTAAACATATTTTTGCAGCAAATTAAAAAATTTATGCCTTTCTTCCCCTTATATGTTGTTGTAGTGGGAAATGGGAATGCATGTGTTTTAGATCAAATTGGGGTTCTAACTTACGCAAAAAAAAAAAAATATATATATATATATATATATATATATAATTGGGCTTCTATATATATTCTTTTTCTTTGGTATTCTTACATATAAATATACTCCGTATGTGTGTGTTGGAAAATTTGGGGTGGCTTTTTCACAGAATTTGGACTTTTTCCTTTTCCTTGGTTTTTTTTTTTTTCATTTGAATTGCAGGTCTCGTGGAATGAGATGCACTATGAGAAACCTAACCGCATTACAGAATTTGTGTATTAGTGACTGTGAAAAGCTCATTTGGAAGTTGGAAGAAGACATTCAAGGCGTGAAGTTGAACCTTCGATCCTTGATGATTTTAAATTGTTCGCAGTTGGTGACTTTCCCCCAATGGATTCAGGGACCTGCAAGCACTCTACAGCAACTATACATTGGAAATTGCCGTAATCTCGTGGAACTGCCGGAGTGGCTGCAAAATCTGACGTCACTTCAGTGAAACTTCAGATTATTAACTGCCCTGAATTATGCGCTTTGCCGGAGGGGATGCATCGCCTCACCGCACTAAGAGAATTGAAGATTGAAGGTTGTCC
Organism: Liquidambar formosana; assembly: GCA_039720395.1. Taxonomy (NCBI): domain Eukaryota; kingdom Viridiplantae; phylum Streptophyta; class Magnoliopsida; order Saxifragales; family Altingiaceae; genus Liquidambar; species Liquidambar formosana. The sequence goes on along the minus strand of JBBPBK010000050.1, from coordinate 165,133 downwards.
TGATTTAAGTGGAAGATGTCAACGGGAATCTGGAGAGGATTGGCCCAAGATTGCTCATGTCCCAAATATTACTCTTGACCCAATAATCTCCGATGAGGAAGAAACAAATAAAGAAAGCGATTCTGGATCTTGACGAGGAGAGGTAAAAATTATTAAATTCAACTCAATTTAGCCTTGTGAATGCTCAATCATCTTTCATATTATTCATTAATTTAGAGCCTTCCTCCATTCTTTTTCTTCTTAGTCTTTCTACTGGGCTCTGTATTTTCTGCATGTAATGTTTAAACTAAATTTTTATTTTTAATTTTTTTTTCAAAAAAGGTTGCTGGAATGTTCTTCATTCCAGGCCCGATTGTTTTTCATTTTATTACATTTAATCTTTCAATTTCGATTAAACACATTTTGAAGCAAATAAGTCATTCCCTACGTGTATTGTTATAATGTTAGTATTATTTAATTTAAATTTCAATGAAAAATGTTTCGATTGAATTGAAGTTCTAATTTTTTTTTTGGTATAGTCACAAATAAATTTATGTGTGTGTAATATTATTTTTCTTTTTAATGTTTTGAAAATCACTTTCCTGCTATGTTGTAAAAAAAAAGTGGCAGCAAGTGTTGCTGCAATTGAAGTATGGTCAAAATCGACAAAATTTTCACATGACAGCATCTAAAAAAAAATTAAAAGAGATTATATGTTTCCCTTGTTTTGATTTTTCAATATATTCTTGGAAGTCATATAAAGATTATGATCATTTTAAAATGGTTAAATACATCACTGTATTCTGACCTTTTTTTATATCTTATAGTTTGCATATGAAAACCTACATCTTTTTCAAAGTTGACTTGATGATTTTATTAGTCACTGCAGCCGTAGTGCAGAAAATTAACGGGGATGGAACCAACTCCATGCTATGCATTGAAATGTCTGAGATCATGCACCAAAATTCACATATGACTGAATTTTGTTTTCCTTTAGTGTAAGAAATGCAGGTTCCAAATGACTGAAGAAAGAATTAAAAAAAAAAAAAAGTTTGCTGTACCTTAAAATTTTCCTTAAATTTTTTCAGTTTTCACACATTGTAAGCTCATGGGCATTTAACAATTGCAGATCTCTTGAGGGTTTCAGCAGGAGCATGCAGCTTGTGAAATATCAACCTCTTTCAGTTTGGAGTCTTGATTATCAGTCATCATGTTGTGGTTTGGGTTGAGAGATGCTATTGCTAGATTTAGAGTGATGTGTGGATGCTTTTATGACTTTTTCTTACTTCACTATGTTCTTGTTTTAAACATGCTTCAGTAACCTGTACCTATGTATTGTTTCTTTGATTTGTTTATCGCTGCCTCCATGGCAACAAACTCACTCATATTAAATTAAATGTTGTGTTGGTGTGTTTTATACTTTTCAAGGTATATGTAATTAACTGAACATCCTTTAGCAAAGTACTATACTCCTATTGGGCCACAATTTTATAGCGTGTACTGTACTATGACAGTATGATGTTGCACAAACATGCTGATTTTGCAGGCAAACTTAATCCCCATAGGCTCTTTTTTATGGAAAATCTGACTGCTTTAGAGATTTTTCCTATTTATCTTGTGAGAAGCTTAATTTGACAGAGTGGGAAGAAGGCATTCAAGGTCTTAGGATGAGGCTTCAGGCATTGTGGATTTGAAATTCATGACAATTGGTGGCTTTGCCCCAGTGGCTTTAAGGGGCTGCAAACACTATAGTACATATGTATTTCAGATGGCTGCAACCTCTCGGCATTGCAAGAATGGCTGGAATATCTTATGTCACTTCAGAAGTTGGTGATTGTAGATTTCTGTAAATCGTCGGCTCTGCTTGAGGGGAAAGCATCGCTTCACTGCACTAAGGAATTGATGATTCAAGATTGATCAGGATTGGGTAGAAGCTGTAGAGGGGAAAACTGGAGAGGATTGGTCCAAGATCGCTCTTGTCCCAGAGATTACTCTGAAGAGTAACACGATCGAATCATTTGATAATTAGGTAAGGAGTAATCTATTTGAGTATCTCTTCTTTTTATTTGTCCTTTTGCGGTTCTCATATTAACTATTGCTTTATTTTTTTTATGTTATTATTACAGACTTCAATGTTTGTTATGTTGATGGAATTTAAGTTTATTTTTAAGTGGACATGTTCTATATATCAGAATAAAAAGTTGAGTTTTTTCCCTTCTTCATATATGATTAGTGTATTGATACAAAACCCAACACTTGTTCCATTAATAAGACTCTTTTTAAATTAGTATGTAAATTGTTTTATATCAAATTGAAATATTGAATCTCTATTGTCCTCCCAGATATATTTTATTCCTAATGTGTTGTAGATATAATTTTTGTCTGCATTGTAAAACAAACAGGTGGTCTATGCATCCTCCAATTAAATTTAATTATGTAACCAGTAAACTCTTGTCGTGGAAAGCATCTAAATGGGGATCAAGAACTACTATATGATAATAAGCTTGACTGGATGGGATTTAAATATCTAATATGCTAACCCTGTTTCTTTCTTTAAAAATTGAGAATCCGTAAAAAAAATTTGGTCACTATAAAATGGACGAGTTGTTTAAATCAAAATGATTTGTGATGCACTTCGTCGTAGTACAAGGAACACATGAGATAGTGCAAAATAAATTGTTTTGAATGTTGAGATGGTGAAGTGTAATACTCAAGGGGCTAAATTGAAGACAATTCACTATGAAGGTGACAATCCCATGCTGTATACATAGAGAAGGCGAAGATCAGATCCCACAACATGCATAATAAACATTCTATAGTGCAAAATAAATCATTTTGAATGTTGACATGGTGAAGTTTTAATACTCAAGGGGCTAAATTGAAGACAATTCACTGTGAAGGTGACAATCCCATGCTGTATACATAGAGAAGGTGAAGATCAGATCCCACAACATGCATAATATACATTCTCTAGTCATCTCATCATGGTTTTCAAGGCCCTATTTATTTTTGAAGTTGACATTATTAGGAATTTTTGCAACCTTTAGAGTCCCTTGCAGTGGAACTTTTAGTTTTTTCTCATGTATACTTCAACACAAAGCTTGCACTCTTTACTCTAATTATTATTTTGAACTGCAGCTCTCATGGGAAATTTATTTATTTATTTATTTTTTGAAAACATGTCGTCTCAAAATGGAAGATCTGTTCAACTCTAAGAAGCAGCTGGTGTGATGCATCTTTGTAAAATTATATTTGAATTGCAATGCTAATTCTCAAATGTAAGTCTTGTGTTAGATTTCTCAACTCTTTCTTCAATCAAAACTATGCAACATTCCACCATTTTTTCGATGTTTTATCTTGTGTCATAATTTTTTGAACATCTTTCTACTGGGAAAGCACAGTATCCTAAACGAGGAAATACGATGTACCATTCCTCCCGGCATTAAGTGGAAGATATGCTTAAAGGAACCTGACTAGGATAATGAAAATGCAAATTTTCCTCTTCTAAAATAGTTGAGGAATTGTACATTATACTTTTGTGTTAGCAGGAAATTTTGTTTTCCAACTATGAGAAGTATGGTAACAAAAATCCTAAAAGAAATTACTAGGCTTTCTGTAACATAGAATCTTACCTAATTTTTCCTGTTCTCACTCAGCTTAACCTCATTTGATTTTTCACAATTGCAGCCTGCAGGAAGGTTCTACAGAAGTATCCAGCCAATGTTGTGTTGAGAGTAGCTGACCTGGGGCTCACACCAAACTCCATAAACGGCACTCTTGGAGATTGATAGAATTCCTCTGTGGATTAGTGGCACTATTTCGGGTAAGACAGCAATTAAAACTATTGCAACTTCCCTTCCCTGCACCCATAGTCGCTTAAAATTTGTTATCGATTGTAAATAGCAAAAAGTGGTGATCTTGGGAGCAACACATACTATTGAAGAAAGAATTGATTAATAGATTCTTTTGTTTAAGGGAAAGCTGGATTCTCTCTTTTCTTTTTCCTTTTTTGTTTTAATTTTTTCTTAAAGGTTATTAAGCTCTCTGAATGGCCCAGTTACCTAGACAGCCGGACCACCTCTTCCTTTCATCAGTGACTGTTACTTTCATTGTTTTGTCAGTGTTTAGTTTTTAATAGATCCAAATTGTTTTACTTTCAGAATTCCATTCCTGCTCTTCTAGATTTTAATGATGAATTAAATGAAGAGGCCTTTGTGTCTAAGATTTGATTTGGTTTATGGAGTTTACTGTAGAATTGGGTGTACTTTCTGTGTATGCAGACTAAAATTGTGTGTGTGTTCACTACAATGTTACTGGTTTCTGCATATCATATGTAGTTTTTGTGAACAGAACAAAAGATTTATGTGATTAATGGATAAGTATTTGCATGGTAGAGTTATTTGTGATCTGGGATTAATGGTTGTGTACTTGTGCTTGTTTATGAGTTCTCCTACCGTTTTTTGTTTTGTTTTTTTGTTTTTGTTTTTTTTTTTTTTCAGATGCTTTATCGTGGAATCCGGAATACTGATGCAAAATCACAAACTCTCCAGCCTGTACAGAACTGTAAAGCATTGGTAACATTGTCTACCAAACATTCGCTACATTTAAGAGCTGCTATTAGGGCTATAAGATGACTGGAATGCTAAAGTCTTCTCCATATATCTGCATTCATGTATGATTTGCTTAGTCTCAGATGGCATTCTCTGATTAATTGTTGGCTAGACCTGCTCCTAACCAAATATCCATTTTTAGAGATTTTTTTAGAATATTAAGTAGGAGTGTGAACTTAATGCACTAAATTTCTTTATGAACATTAGGGGGAAGAGTACATAACCTAGCATGGCACTAATTAGGCCATACAGGGATTTTAAATTCGTTTCATCTTCTAGCCATTGTGGAAGTTTGGAATTTTAATCATTTTCGACTACTTTTTATGTAAAAATTCCAGCATTTCAATGAAATTTAAGTCAATTTCAACCAAGATTGACAGAAATATGTCACAGATTCAAGACTGTAGGCTTCATTCATTGACAATATTAACAAACTAGTCAACTATTTTTCACTAGAAAGCACCCCCTGCCAAATAGCTAGGATCCAGTTATCATATCATCTTATCTAAAGACTTAAATAAGAGTAACTAACTTGAAAATTGCTGTCGTTCTTACTTCAACTTCACATGAATCAGGTAATGCCGTAATGTTTCTTGTGTTTGAAATTATTTCTAGTAAAAAAATATATCTTTATTTTCTCCTAACGGGGAACAAGACTGCATAACATGGGCAAAGAGGCTACAACCATAAGGCGTCGTCTGGAATCTTTGTTCCATTAGCTAGTTTGATAGTGGAAATCTATGGTCTCCTTAACATGGGCTTGCTTTGCTAGTCCTAAAGGATATATAATTTTAATGAATACTTCTGGTATTTACATTTTATTTTTAATTTTTATACTTATTTTCTATTTTTGAAGTCCTACATATTCTCACTATAAATACCATTCCTTTTCTCTTCCTTTAATTTTTAGTCATACTTCAATGTTTGACTAATCCCATTTTCCTTTTTTCCTTTTTGCAGGGCAAAGTACACTTTTTACTGTCCATGTTAATTATGCATACTGATCACAAAAATATCCCTTAGCAGTGGGTGGAATCCAAATAAGAAATTGGTAGGTTATGTTGGGGGAAGTTTTTGCTCTTAAGTGTCATGGCACTCTTCTCTAATGTACGTTATTGGGTTATTTTTGTTCATTTGTTGCAGTTTAAACATGGCTGCCAAGTTATAATACCTGCAGAAGTGAGATCATTTGCGATTGTATTCACACATGACTATTTTATTGCTTGGAGGCAAGTTAAGGCTCTCTTCTTGAAATCTGTCCTGTACATCTGTTGCCGCTGTTTAACATTTTTCACTCGGTTTTGATGTCGGGTACTACCCCCAAAAGCTGTGGAATTGTCATTCGGGGGAAAATTCCTTGTGTCTAAAGCTAGGATGGCCAAATTCTGGGCGGCAAGAGAAGCATTGGCATATACCACTGGTTTGGGTTCAAAAAAGATTGTATTAGAATGAGATGGTCCACAAGTCATTTGCACTCTTCAGGGGCAGAAAAGGTTTGTTCAGAATCTGCCGTTCTTGGTCGTGATGCTGATCCCTCAGAATCTGCCGTTCTTGGTCGTGATGCTGATCGCTTTGCATCTAAATGCGAATGTATGTTTATTTCATCATGTAAAACGATTGTGTAATGGGGTGGCTCATAATATAGCCAAGCATGCCCTCTTAGTTGAGTCGGTTGAGGATTGGGGAGAAAATGCCTCATCTTGGCTCCAACAATTGTTTGTTTCTGATTTGGCTTTTAGGCCACATTATTAATAAAGTTTTGATGTTATTCAGGAAAAAATAAAAGATAAATAATTCAAGAAATTTTACATAGTAACTCATACTAGATTACTTGTGCTATATTGACTTACTTCCAAGCTATATGTGTTTTAATAAGGGTCTGTTCAACTCGAAAATAAATAATTCAAGAAATTTTATATAGTACCGAAATAAAAATGCATTACCCTAAATTAAAATATTTAAAAATTTTGGTGTCATCATTATAATTGATTTTATAGTAACAGTTAGAATTTTATGAAATGCTACTATTTTGAATTTTTACGATTGATTTGGGAAAAAAAATTTCCTACAGAAAAAGGTTAATCAACTAACACACATTACACAATTTATCAACTATTTTAAAAAGTTAATTTTACAAAACCTTTTTATGTCGGAATTTTTCTCCCCAAGTCTTTTGTTTTAATCTTGACAAAGTTACATTGAAAGCACCCTGGAGGCCCTAGATATATCGTTCTACACTCTACTGTCAACAAATTAAAGGCCTGGAAATGTCACTCTACAAGCAGCTTATATATCCCTTGAAAATAGCAGTTCCAAAGAAAATAGAATAGAATCCTCTAAAGCTTATAGCTTGTTCTTCCGTTCATACTATGGGACCTTCACTTTTGACTGAAAGGAACCATGTCGAGCTCATCTATTTTAAAACTCCTAAATTTAAGTGGCAAACTAGATCACCAAGTGTGGTGATCTAGTGGTAAAGGTGTATAAGGCTAGGTACGTAGTGAAGGGTTTGATTCTTGGAGGCAATGGTGTGATGTGTATTTATCCGTTAATGACTAATTGACTATTTAGCAATAGAGTCACTAATTCTTAGTGCAGCTGCAGATCCCTCCTCGCCCATCTAAGTAGAAACGTTACATCCAAGTAGAGTCATTACAATTGGTTGTTCACTTTTATCATTTTTTATTATATAATAAAAAAAAAATGGCAAACTTGACCCTTAGATTTCAACTTCCCCAACAGTTACCTTCTGCTTAATCTGTTAATCATATTAAAACTCATTAATCTTAATCAAATTACTTCACCTCGCCTTGTTAATTAGGCATGAGCTGCTGCCCCATACTTCATGTGCCCATGAAGTCAAGGCCGGTTGGCCAAAAAAATAAGAAAGAAGCAAAATAATAAAATAATAAAAAGACTTATGTGCCCATGAAGTCATGGTTTTAACTTTAGAAAAATAATGTTGACATGCCAGGTCAAGTTGACCGGCCGGCGTCAAAATATCTAGAAAATAACCTTTATAAATATTTGATTAATGATTACCATAGATTCATACTTGGTTTTAAAGAAAGGAGAATAACATAATCAAGACCTAATCAAATCATTTAAAATCTTAATCAAATCACAAACATTCACATCAACCCAATCTTGGAAGGAGATGAATTACACATTATTCAATTAGCTTAGGCCATGTTTGTTTGGTTGGAATAGAATGAGTAGGAATGGAATCTGATTCCATGCTCAAAATAGTCTGGTATGGAATGAGATTAAAATAAACATTACAGAATGAATATCATTACAATTCACTACTATTGTTTTATTCCATTCCCATTTAATTACCTTATCTAAACATGTTGTTTGGAATGAATTAGAATGTGATTCCATTTCATCTATTTCATTCCAATCAAACAAACATGGCCTTAGGATAAGAGGAAATCAAATGTGGTAGTGGAAGCTTTTGCATGTTCATGACGTCAAAAGACTTGCATCAGACTAATTTATTTCTCGTGTTTTCTTCAATGTTAGAAGGTTTTGTAGTGGGGCGAATCACAGGGAGCTGGGTATGCCCTTGGCTTGGAATCTGTTGAGGAATGGGGGTCCATTTGACTCCCCATGGCTAGAACAAATTCTCTTGGAGGATGTAGGCGATAGGCCATACTGTGGTTTGGAATTAAAGTTCTTATCTTGGGAAAAAAATAAAAAAACCTTGAAGATTGGGATGGGGTATACCGAAATTGATTTGGTGTATCTCAGCTATAAAATTTATAAAATTTATCCTATAAGTTTTATAACTATGAAAAGGAAAATGATCTTCACGATGCGTGATGAAAATAAATTAGGAGTCCCATACTCCCATTAGTCCACCTCTATTTTTATGACACATCACGGGGAGCTGTTAAGGGGGGTCCAATAGTATTCCACTATGAAAAGGGTTTTCCACAATAAATTTAACTTAAGGAGAAACATAAGAAAAGATACAAGATTTTATAAGGGTTTTTACTTGAGTTCAATTATTTGTGTTAAGCCAAAGAAAAAAAAATGAGACAAACATGACAAAAAAAAAATTGTTCTGCATCCAGTACGTATTGGGGAGACAGCATTAAAATTTGTTTGAATTTTATTAAGAAACAGATTGGTGTTCCTTCCATAAGAAACATTAATCTGATTAGGAAGTTTTTGTTGTGAATAAATTTGTGATTGATGGAAGTCATGAGACTACTACCTGGGATCCTGGATGGAAACATTGGAAAGTCCATGCATAATGACCAATGGATTTGAACAACTTCGTAGAAGAATTGGAAACGGCTATTGCAACCCCCCATTCTTATCACCCCACCCTTTTCTTTTTGGTTTTTAAGATTTCATGAAAAATATAAAAGGTTTTTACAAAAACCGGTCACTTGGTCCACTAAAAGAAATCATTTTGAACAACTTTGCAAAAGAAAATTTTTTCAAAATCTATCGTTTAGGTAGACTTTTTGGCAAAAAATGAAATAAAGGTTATAAATGGCTAAACAGTATATTTAAACGACAGATTTAGGAAAAAATTTCTTCTACAAAGTTACTCAAAATGATGTTTTCTAGTGGACATCATGGCCTGTTTTCATAAAAACTTTTATACTTTTCATAAAACATTAAAAACGAAAAGGACGAGGGGTGGGGTGATAAGAATGGGGGGTTGAAATAGCCGTTCCCTTTGATTAGAGGCGTAACATCGGTCTAGGGCCTACTCTAGCCCAGCTTGAAACAATTGGACTAAGTCTAGCCCACAGCCTGTTTAGGCCCGGTCTAGTCATACTGCTGTGTAGGCTTGAACTTGGGATTTGTAGCTAGCCCAACACAGCCCAATGGCTCTGCCTGAAGTTTGCCCACTTTATAGTAAATAATATGCTATTATCATATTACTATATGAGTTATATTTATAACTAAATTCACATGAGATTAAAAAAATAATAAAATAAATTTACAAATGCTATAAACAAACAAGAAACAACACCCAATGATTATATTTATGTCTTTCATTTTTATTTCCTACTTAATATAATGAATTTATTTTAGCCAATGAAGCATTTGCAAATGTCTTATTATAAATTATAAAGGTTATTAAATCATATAAACATTGATATAATGTTTGTAAATGCCTTTATAATTTATAAACATTTTACGTATATAAGTTTTATAAAATTTAAATGTTATTTGATAAAGAAACCATAAAAAAGAAGTTAGCCTGAATTAAGCTTAGTCTAGAGCAGAGCCTGACATAAGCCTAAAGCATGTCTTAAGCTTGAGATCGGTCTTGGACTTAGGTTTTTTTTCTTTAACGCTGCTTGAACCCAACCCAAATAATACTAAAGTCAGACTAGGCTCAGCCTGAATCCAGTCCAGTCCACATGAAGAACAACTTAACCTGGTCCAACCCAACCCATTTTACACCCTTAGATTTGATCAAACGGTCCTTATGCATTAAATTTGAAATCTGATTGTCCATATGCATGGACCAAATATAAATCCCATTTGAGCTAAAGATACGCACGTCGTGCACGGGGAGAAGGGAGATGACCCACTCCTTTGTGCTTCCTTCGGAAATTATCGCAAGAGACCATGACAAAGAACATATTGTAGGACTACTAATGGCCTTAGGTGATGGAAAGGACATCCCTGTTATTCCTATTGTTGGAATTGGAGGTCTTAGGAAGACAGCCCTTACCAAATTGGTGTACAATGATGAAAGGGTTGTCTTGCATTTTGAGATAAAAAAATATGGGTATTGTTTGCACTAAAAATGGTCTTCCTAGGTCTGTGAATTTTGCGGGTGTGCCAGGGCCAAGATAAGCCCCAAGTTGTGCGTACACAACCCCTTACGAATTGTGATTGAAATGTCAGGCGATTGAGAAAGGAAAAGGGGTTCTTCCTTTAAGATTCTGGCGTGAATGTCACAAAAGAAAACCAAACACACATGTAAATATTAAATTGAAATGAAAAGAGTTGAGAATACATTACCAGACATGATCTGAAAATGAAATCCACAAAGCTTGAACTCCAAATACGAACTAAAGCAATTACAGCACGAAATTGAAATGAAATTGTTTGCTGGAAAGAGTTTGAAAGCTATCCTAATTACAACCACTCCTATGATAGAGAGATCCTGAGAAGGATTGTTGGTTGTGGAACCCTTTCTTCATCTTCATTTCTGAAATTTATAGATAGCATCCAATTCCAACTGACTGGAAGTTACTGACGGTTTTCTCCAGCCTGTGAAAATAACTGCCTTGTAGTTATGCACATGTGGGAATTCCCAATAACTGCTAGGAGTTACTTGGTGTCACACCCCATTTTTGCACCACTTTACTAGGGCTCATCATTTCATGTATGTTTTTGTTTTGTTTTTGAGTCTAGTCACTTGCATTAGTCTTTTAGAGTCACAAGGACATTGGATATGAATTTTTGTTCAATTTGGAGTTGATCTTGAGGGATAATAAGAGCTTTTGTGACTTGAGGGGCATAATTGTCTTTTAAGTCACAAACTTTTCATTTAACCTTGAAATAATCTTCAAGTTGTCAATTGGAGTTCATATTGATGCATATGAGGTATTTCTAGGTTCAATTTGATGAATCAATGGCTTAGGGTTAAAATGGCTCAATATGGTTCAAGTTGGTTAATTGACCCTCCTTTGTGTTAGCTCAAATTAACTCACAATTACCAACCAAATCTTTTCAATTTGACTTTAATTAGTCATCATTTTATCCCTAAAAGTGTTTTAGAAAGTTTAATTTTGGTTTGGAAAACATTTGGTTCAATCCTATGTGCATACCTATGCTTTGCAAAGGTAGAGCATAGCGGTTGATCGCCTTTATCAAACCTAACCATGCCCTTATGGTTAGTGGTTTTCATCCTAAAATATTCAAAAATGTCTTCCTCATCGAAATACGGTCGTTTTGGCTTTCGTTTCATCAAAATCGGAGTTAATTTGACCCCAAAACATTCCTAAAAGGCAATAGAGTCCAAAAATGTCAAAAAACTGAAGTGGGCTCGGGTGACCACCCAAGCCCGGGTGGCTAACCGCCCAGCCCCTGGGTGGCTGACCACCCAAGGCCTGGTGGTCACCCGAGGCCACTTACCTATTTTTGCTGAAACGGGATTCCTTCCCTATTTTGACGGCTTGGGACTCTTTTGGACGACTTTCCTTCTAATTTTTGGTAACTTTTGAGTTTCTTAAGCACCAAGGGAGTCTCTAATAACCCTTGGATTAATTTTTAGGGTTTTAATCCTAGCCATTGATTTATCCTAATTGAACTCTATAAATACCCCCTTATGCTTCAGCACTAAAGGAGGCAATTGGAGGCCACTTTATACATTAAACCTGAGTGTTTAAGAGAAAATAAGAGAGAGAGAGCTAAAGGAGAGTTGGAGTTCCTGCTGTAGCCATGAAGAAGCTTGGTTCAAGTCATCCACAAGTCAAGAAGAGTCTCTACAGCAGCAAGGAAGCTCTTCCTAAGATTTCTTTGTTCTTCTTTTTGTCTTGTTTTGAGCACGTGTAAGGGTGCAAACAGGCATGATAATCGTCCTATTGCATATAGGGCTGTTATTGCTTAAGCTTGCTATTTGCTTGGAGTAATTGCTTAAGGTAAGTAGGGTGTGGAAGTGCCCCAATTCACTTCTTTCTTCCTTAACTTTTCCCTTCTCCCTTTTAGGGTTACTTCTTAATATGAATCCATGGTGAATCACTAGAGGTTTCCTTGTTAAAATAAAGTTGCCTTTTTCTCAAAGTTTCCATCTTGTGGAAGTTACTTTTATTTCAAACTCGGTTTAAATACCATATTTTCTATCTTTCAAATAAGGAAACCTAGGGTTTTTACCATAGGTTTATATTAGGATTTAACCCTAATTCTAATTCGAACTACGTGGACTTTGATCAATGTATTTCGCTACATGGTACGTAGGCGCTTTAGGTTCAAGTCCGCCCTAGGATCTAAGTATCCTAGTTTTGTTTTGTTTTCTTTGTTTTTGTTTGTTTATTATGGATGGAATATATGATATGCATGCAATTCTTGTGATGATATACTTGCTGATTTTTGTATGGTAAGACTTTAATTTAGCCCAAATAAACTAAGAGACCGAAAGGGTGACATGGGTGCCTATAGGCTTTGCCTAGAACCTTCCCATGTCATAACTTAGCCTCCGAATCCCGATTTCTTTGGTTTCCAAAAGGCTGTTTTTGCCTTTCCTTTTTAAATATGGAGTCATTCAAATTGTTTTCTTAAAACAAACTATTTTTAGGGTTTTCCTTGTTTCCTTTAAAAAATAAGGTGGCGACTCCTTTTCTTTTTCAAACCTATATTTTCTTTTCAACCCTTGTGGGCCACTTTTCGGGGTTCACAGTTTGGCGACTCCACTGGGGACTTGTGGGCTAGACTCTATAAAGTTTGATTGGGCTAAATTAATTTCTTTTGTTTAATTAAAATCAATCACATTGCATCCGCTTGATTGTGTGCTTTCATTTATTGCATTGTGTGTGTAAACTCTTGCATGTTAGGATCGATGTCCCTCGATGTATCCTTGCCACTGATGGGCCTAGCCTCAACCTTGGTTTTCCTGATTCCATGTGTTGGAGTGAAAGCTATCAACCTCTCTTGCCAAGTACCCTTGGGCTTGCCCTTGGGTATATTAAATGAGCTAATCACGTACTGCTGGACCCACACGGCGTTCCTGATGCCACATGTGGTTAGGTATAAAGATAGTTCAAGTAAGTGAAGGACCCCAGCCTACCCTTATCATTAGTCCATGTAGACAGACTTGTAGGGCACTATTGGTTCACCATTATGCACCCACACTTGATTGTAATGATATCATGCCATGCTTGTGTTGTGTTGCTATAAGTTGTGTTAGATGCTTAGGTTTGTTTTAACCATGGGTAACAATCGACATTTTATATATGGTCTCACCTACATACCCTTAGTAAGTACCTCCACCCTTCACCCAAGGGGCTCCCAAAATGAGGGATGGACTAATTAAAGGTATGTGAGCTAAGACTATTTAATCATGGGCTTTTAACTGAACCAATAGGGGCTTGTTTGGAATGAAATGTTTGATTAAGAGTTAAGAAGTAGGGGCTTATTCATCTTTATTTCCTCAGTATGTCACCTCACCTTCCGTCTTAAAGGACACTTTTAAGGATGAGGTGTCTAACTAAAGAGATATCCTGTTTAGGCCTAGCTCATAGTTTGCCCACACTTGGGGGAAAGTGACTCTTGATGGTTTTGTGATGGTTAGTGGTTAGAACCTAAGGTTAAGTGACTCACCTTCATGTCCTTAGTACGTCACCTCACACTTCAAGGTACCCTTGGAGATGAGATGTCTAACTAAAGGAATGCTTTATAAGATCACACTTATGAATTTAGTGCAGTTATGGAAATATTGTTAAAATTTTTTTGATCTTAGCCTAGAAAGGGGATTTTGTTCTTGAAGGAGGACTGGATTAAACCTGTGGTATCTTCTAGAGACTAAGGATTAGAGTGGAACACCTTATCACTTTCATGGCTGAAGTTAGCAATGTAACATGGGAAGAAATTAGGGGAATGCTTTGTGAGATCATACAAAAGTTGAATGATATCTTGGCAATTATTCAAGTTGTTCCTCAAGGCCAATCCGAACCTATGAATCATCATGAGTCTAATTTAGGGGCTACCATGTCCAAGAAATATAATGGAGCAGAGTCGAAGGCCCAAACCATCAAGAAAGAACCTCACTAATTCATTGAACTTTACACGCCAATAAGCATCATTTTTGAAGAATTGAAGGTGGAAGGTTTACTTCAACCCCTTGACTCAGCACCATTACCCAATCCATTGTCCTGTAGTTTTAAAAAGAACGAGTATTGTGATTTCCACCAAGGTAAGGGACATAGCACTGATCAATGCCTAAGGTTGAAACATAAAATCCAAGACCTCATCGACCGAGGGGTAATCACTTTTCCCAAACCAACCAATGCTCCAAATGTTCTTCAAAGCTCTTCCATGAACCCATTTTTGGCCACCGTAAACCCGATCTCTCCAGCACAGCTATATGCTAATCCACTAAGATCTCTTGCTGCAATTAAGCAAGAATTTTCAATTCATGGCCTATATCATTCAGACTATACTCAAAATCTTGCTAGCATGGGGGTTCTTGATTTTGAGGGACTTTATGATGCTCAAGGAACCTTTAACACTCACGGGGATTTGGATAATGTTGGCGACACCAGTCAAGATGAAGAAAAGAAGAAGTTGATGCCTTGAGGTTATTGGGAAAGATAATGAGTTTTTCTTGGTGCTTACTGCTACACTAATTCTATCATGATTGTCTGTAATAAAGAGCTTAAGTTTTTTGTTTGTTTTCTAGTTAGTTAATTGTTTTTTTTATCTTCAAGTCAAATGTCCTTTGAAAGTTTTGAGTCTTTTGAGTCCTAGTCATTGTCAATGTGTTCTTCTTTATTCCTTCAATAAAATGTTTGATTTCAAGAATTCCATTGTCTTTCTGTTTCTCTTCTCATCAATCAATTGACAATCAGAGTGGCATGAAAATATGTGCTAAGAGGCTCAAAAAGCAAACATAAAGAGTGATGAATAAACTGTGACTAATTGACTAGAAAACTTGGAAAAGTCCAAAATGGTAAACATAGGGGCCACCCGCCCACTTCACTACATGAAGACCTAGGCCAAGCAACTTGAGAAGATCTTGAAACCCTTGTAAGAAGCAATTCAGAGATCAAAAGAAGAAATCAATTAGCATGGTGAGCTTTTAGAGATGTTTATTTCCCTCTCCCTCAAAAGACAAAAAAAAAAAAAAAAAGGTCAAAAGAAAAAATTGTGAAAAAAAAAAAAGAAAAAAGAAAGAAAAGAACACAAAAAAAAAAAAAAAAAGTACAAAAAGAAAGGGAAGGGATTAACATACATCCAAAAGCATTTAGAAGGAAAATCGATCAGAAGAAGGCCTTGTGTTCAAAGAAGACTACTACCTATGTTCGTGACCCGCGGGAAAAGTTCAAGCCAAATGAGGGTGGTCCCTATGTGGTTATGTGTAGAGCCCAAGCCCGCTAGGTTGAAAACCTGAAAAGGCGACCTAGGCAAAAGTTAGGGCTTTTGAAAAAAAAATGATGAAAAAAGAAAAGAGAATGCCTTGAACTACGAGGACCTGATTCTCTACCAAAAAATAAATGTTTGTTTTGTAAATGTCTTATGAAGATCAATGTGGAGATATGTAGGCAGCCCATAAAGTTACTTTGGGTGCGGTCCAATTCATTGAAAAAAAAAAGAAAAGAAAAAAAGAAAGAGGCTTTACATATAACCAACCATTGAAGGCAATTCTTTGTGACTAAGTTAAGAAGAAACAGTCTTATTCATCAAATTAGTGAGCTAAAATACTACATGCCACCGAGAAAGTTAATTTGATTATTCTTCTTGTTCTTGTTTGGTTTGAGTCCTTCGGATGTCCCTCCATTTACCTCTTTCGCCTCTCTTGAGTCTTGTGTATTTCTAGTGGTCATAGACTTCGTCCTTTGAAAGTATTCAGTCATGATGATTCATTTGTGGGTTCTATCAAATTCTATATCTTCTTACCTTTTGACTTAAACTCTTGCCATGGATTTAATGATGGAAAAGGGGTAACAATAACCACTATGAAACAATTCGCCTTGGCTGTAGGCATGCGATTTTGTGAGATTAGGGCTGATTTATTTTGCTCAATCAAAGAACGTGAATGTGTTAACCAAGAGAAGTGGGCATGTCATTCTATGAACCTAGGGGCTGATTATGCTTGTTGAAGAAGAATTTGGATATATGCTGGGGCTGGTTTGTTTGATCAGAGAACTTGATGAAGGGAATGGACTGGGGCTTCATGAGTTGAATTTCTTTGCGCTAGTGAGAAAGGAAAGAATAGAGAAAAGAAAAAGAAAAGGAAAAGAAGAAGAGCCCGCTAGGTTGAAAACCCGAAAGGGCGGCTTAGGCAAAAATTAGGGTAACCCGCTAGGTTGAAAACCCGTAAGGGCAATCTAGGCAAAAATTAGGGTTTTGAAAAAAGAGAAAGAAGAGGGGAATAAGAGGTGTTTCCACTTGATTCCTATACCTTGAAGAAGAATTCATGGGTTTAATCCAATCCTCCTGAATTGCATTGTTTCCTAAAAAGGCTCAACCACCATTTTATAAACAAAGAAAAAATGTTTTTGAAAATTCCATGATTGTGCTAAGTATGTAAAGGGGTCTTTAAAGAAAAAGAATGATAGGTTTGCAAAACCATTTCCAATAAATCTTTCTGTGCATGGCTTTGAACTTGTGCTAATGAATCTATGTGAATCAATTTTACTTGAGCTGATTGATTAGTTGATATGCATGCATTAGTGACATGTAGTGCTCATTATATTTCAAGGTCCATTTTCCCATGACCATATTTGCCTAAGTTTTCACCATTGGGTATTGATTTACACCCAAGTAGCTGTGTGAGTGATATTTTTTTCTTCATGTGGTGTTTGCTTTGTCCTCATGCCAACCTTGTTTTATGAGTAGTGACTCCTACTTAACTAATGTTTTGTCAAGCTCCCCTATGAGTATTTACCTATACTCTTTTCTTGAGCATTGACCTTTGCTCATTTGGAATATTAACTATTATTCATCTTGAGTGTTGACCTTCACTCATTTAGAGTATTCACTCATAGCCCTCTCTTGAGCATTGACCTTTACTCATATGATTTTCTCTATGAGTATTGAATCCTACTCATTTTAAGCATTGACCATTGCTTATATACATTTTATCTTGAGCATTGACCCTTGCTTGAGTGATTTTCTCTGTGAGTTTTGAATCCTACTCATTTCAAGCATTGACATTTGCTTATATACATTTTATCTTGAGCATTGACCCTTGCTTGTATGATTTTCTCTGTGAGTATTGAATCCTACTCATTTTAAGCATTGACCATTGCTTATATACATTTTATCTTGAGCATTGACCCTTGCTCGAGTGAATTTCTCTGTGAGTATTGAATCCTACTCATTTCAACCATTGACATTTGCTTATATACATTTTATCTTGAGCATTGACCCTTGCTCGAGTGATTTTCTCTGTGAGTATTGAATCCTACTCATTTCAAGCATTGACATTTGCTTATATACATTTTATCTTGAGCATTGACCCTTGCTCGAGTGATTTTCTCTGTGAGTATTGAATCCTACTCATTTCAAGCATTGACATTTGCTTATATACATTTTATCTTAAGCATTGACGCTTGTTCGAGTGATTTTCTTTGTGAGTATTGAATCCTACTCATTTCAAGCATTGACCTTTGCTTATATACATTTTATCTTGAGCATTGACCCTTGCTCGAGTGATTTTCTCTGTGAGTATTGAATCCTACTCATTTCAAGCATTGACCTTTGCTTATATACATTTTATCTTGAGCATTGACCCTTGCTCGAGTGATTTTCTCTGTGAGTATTGAATCCTACTCATTTCAAGCATTTACCTTTGCTTATATACATTTTATCTTGAGTATTGACCCTTGCTCGAGTGATTTTCTCTGTGAGTATTGAATCCTACTCAGTTCAAGCATTGACAATTGCTTATATACATTTTATTTTGAGCATTGACCCTTACTTGCATGATTTTCTCTATGAGTATTGAATCCTACTCATTTCAAGCAATAACCCTTGCTCATAAACTTTTCTTTATGAGTATTGACCTTTACTCGTAGCAAGCATTGACCCTTGTTTGTGTGTATTGACTTCCATTTATGGGATTTCTTTTTAGATTTTCAGTATGGATATTGACTTCTGTCCATCATGGGTTCTCATTTGAGTAATGACCCTTACCCATACGATGTCTTATTGGCTTTCCTGAGTATTGACCTATACTCATTTCAAGTACTGATACATACTCATCTTAAGTATTGACCGATACTTACCCTGAGTATTGTTACATATTCATCTTGAGTATTGACCTGTACTCATCCCTGAGTATTGACCCATACTCACCCTGTGTATTGACCCATACTCATTCTAAGTATTAAAGCATATTTGCCTCGAGTATTAACTGGTACTCACCCTGAGTGTTGACCTTCACTCTGAATACTGATCCTATTCCTTTCGGGTATTGACTGGTACTCACTCTGAGTGTTGACTTTCACTCCTAATATTGATCTTTATTCTCTTCGAGTATTAACTTTACTCATCCCGTGTGTTGACCTCCACTTAGAATTACCTCTACTCATCCTGGGTATTGACCTTTACCTAGACATTGACATCTACTTGTTTAAGATATGTGATGAACTCTATAGGATAATGGAGTTCTCCATTTGAACTTGATGCAATTACTCTCCCAAGCAAAAATGGGATGTTCTTTTATCATTGGTTCACAAGTGAAACTTGCTGCACCAATGAGGGGCTTCTGTCACACCCCATTTTTGCACCACTTTACTAGGGCTCATCATTTCATGTATGCTTTTGTTTTGTTTTTGAGTCTAGTCACTTGCATTAGTCTTTTAGAGTCACAAGGACATTGGATATGAATTTTGGTTCAATTTGGAGTTGATCTTGAGGGATAATAAGAGCTTTTGTGACTTGAGGGGCATAATTGTCTTTTAAGTCACAAACTTTTCATTTAACCTTGAAATAATCTTCAAGTTGTCAATTGGAGTTCATATTGATGCATATGAGGTATTTCTAGGTTCAATTTGATGAATCAATGGCTTAGGGTTAAAATGGCTCAATATGGTTCAAGTTGGTTAATTGACCCTCCTTTGTGTTAGCTCAAATTAACTCACAATTACCAACCAAATCTTTTCAATTTGACTTTAATTAGTCATCATTTTATCCCTAAAAGTGTTTTAGAAAGTTTAATTTTGGTTTGGAAAACATTTGGTTCAATCCTATGTGCATACCTATGCTTTGCAAAGGTAGAGCATAGCGGTTGATCGCCTTTATCAAACCTAACCATGCCCTCATGGTTAGTGGTTTTCATCCTAAAATGTTCAAAAATGTCTTCCTCATCAAAATACGGTCGTTTTGGCTTTCGTTTCATCAAAATTGGAGTTAATTTGACCCCAAAACACTCCTAAAAGGCAATAGAGTCCAAAAATGTCAAAAAACTGAAGTGGGCTCGGGTGACCACCCAAGCCCGGGTGGCTAACCGCCCAGCCCCTGGGTGGCTGACCACCCAAGGCCTGGTGGTCACCCGAGGCCACTTACCTATTTTTGCTGAAACGGGATTCCTTCCCTATTTTGACGGCTTGGGACTCTTTTGGACGACTTTCCTTCTAATTTTTGGTAACTTTTGAGTTTCTTAAGCACCAAGGGAGTCTCTAATAACCCTTGGATTAATTTTTAGGGTTTTAATCCTAGCCATTGATTTATCCTAATTGAACTCTATAAATACCCCCTTATGCTTCAGCACTAAATGAGGCAATTGGAGGCCACTTTATACATTAAACCTGAGTGTTTAAGAGAGAATAAGAGAGAGAGAGCTAAAGGAGAGTTGGAGTTCCTGCTGTAGCCATGAAAAAGCTTGGTTTAAGTCATCCACAAGTCAAGAAGAGTCTCTACAGCAGCAAGGAAGCTCTTCCTAAGATTTCTTTGTTCTTCTTTTTGTCTTGTTTTGAGCACGTGTAAGGGTGCAAACAGGCATGATAATCGTCCTATTGCATATAGGGCTGTTATTGCTTAAGCTTGCTGTTGACACCCCATTTTGTACCTCCTGACATTTTGGACCACCTTTAAGCCCAATGATGAAGGGTGGTGTCAAATAGAACTATACGAGTGAATCCCGAAGGACCAACGCGATCACAGCTCAAAATCAGCACAAAACCATAGCCCATGATCATACGTGCATACTTCATGCACGTACGTGCATCTCCCATGCTCGTACGTGCATCACCCAAAAGCGATCACCATAGCCCATGATCATACGTGCATCCTTTATGCACGTACGTGCATCTCCCATGCTCGTACGTGCATCACCCAAAATCTGCAAAAATCAGCATTTCCCATATTTTCTCCTTTACCTTATAGGGACCAAGCTCGATGCCAGCTACCTTGTGGCGGCTAGAAACCCTAGATACCTTGCGATTAAACCCTAAAACTCACCTATAAATACCCTGCTTTTCAACCTTGAAAGGGGGACCGAATTGGCCTGAGCCTCGACCCAACTTTTTCATTAACCTACCCAATCTCCCTCAGCCTTCACCGCCGAAAAACCCTAAATTCAGAGTTGTGATTACAATAAGTCCAGAAGGAAGAACTCGTGAAGTGATGGCCGCCGCCCAAACCTGAGGGTAACCCTTTTCAATCCTTAATCTTGTTATTTTTTAATGATTTAACATAATCATTCATGATATTGCATCTGATATATATATCATGTCATTTAATACTCATAATTAGGACATGTTCAGATCTAATCCAGCACTGATTTATTTGAGCATTTAAGGTTTGAAACGAGTTCTCCATCCATTTCAAATGCGTAGGGCTGCATAAGATTCATTCATTAATTCTGGCATTTTCTGCATATATTATCTCTCAATATTTAGATCTAGGATGTTCTTATTGCTTTCAAAGCATGTTTAGATGGTTTATGTGCATATCCTGATCATTCGTGGGATTATACAGGCATGATAGTTGCACAATAGGTTTAAATTCATATTTTTGCATTGACTGTATGAGTTCTGCATAAGGCATGCACGTACGTGCTTCGTATATGCACGTACGTGCTACCCAGGTGTTCGTACGTGCATGACCTATTTTGGACAAATTAATCCTTATTTTGTAGGCTGTGTAAGTATGATTCGACTCTGTTAAATGCTCCTATGTTCTGTGTATATATTTATTCATACTGTTTTATTTTGATTTTTTATCTCTCTCATAATTGTGTGCCATTATTTGAATTTAATTGCATAAGTGTTTGGTTAGCGGTTGAATTCAATTAAGTCCTTTTAATTAAAGCCAATAAATACGTGTGGGGGCCGGATTTTAGCCGGGCGTAGGTGGGTGCCTAACACCTTCCCATCCGCGTACCTTAGCTCCGAACCTTGATTCTTTTGGTAATGACGAGTTAGGCCCTTGCTAGGGGTCAATCGGTTCCCGAGGCCAAAATCGGGTGGCGACTCCCTCTCCGCCCTAATCATCCGTGGTTAGTGGCGTACTCCCGAGCCGGCGTGGTTAGGACACGGCACTCACACTTGCTATTTGCTTGGAGTAATTGTCTAAGGTAAGTAGGGTGTGGAAGTGCCCCAATTCACTTCTTTCTTCCTTAACTTTTCCCTTCTCCCTTTTAGGGTTACTTCTTAATATGAATCCATGGTGAATCACTAGAGGTTTCCTTGTTAAAATAAAGTTGCCTTTTTCTCAAAGTTTCCATCTTGTGGAAGTTACTTTTATTTCAAACTCGGTTTAAATACCATATTTTCTATCTTTCAAAAGGAAACCTAGGGTTTTTACCATAGGTTTATATTAGGATTTAACCCTAATTCTAATTCGAACTACGTGGACTTTGATCAATGTATTTCGCTACATGGTACGTAGGCGCTTTAGGTTCAAGTCCGCCCTAGGATCTAAGTATCCTAGTTTTGTTTTGTTTTCTTTGTTTTTGTTTGTTTATTATGGATGGAATATATGATATGCATGCAATTCTTGTGATGATATACTTGCTGATTTTTGTATGGTAAGACTTTAATTTAGCCCAAATAAACTAAGAGACCGAAAGGGTGACATGGGTGCCTATAGGCTTTGCCTAGAACCTTCCCATGTCATAACTTAGCCTCCGAATCCCGATTTCTTTGGTTTCCAAAAGGCTGTTTTTGCCTTTCCTTTTTAAATATGGAGTCATTCAAATTGTTTTCTTAAAACAAACTATTTTTAGGGTTTTCCTTGTTTCCTTTAAAAAATAAGGTGGCGACTCCTTTTCTTTTTCAAACCTATATTTTCTTTTCAACCCTTGTGGGCCACTTTTCGGGGTTCACACTTGGCAGTTTTTCTTCAGCCTTTAAACTTATGCCACCTGTCCATTCTGCCCTTTAGAAGATAGTTGGAAGTTATTGGCAGTTATTTCTGGCCTGAAAAAATAACTGTCTAGCGGTTACCTTTGGCCCGTGAAATCTTGCCACCTGTCCACTCTGAACTTAAAAAGATAATTGGAAGTTATTGGCAGTTACTTTTGGCTTGCAATTTCGCCTCAACTTCCATGATCATGAAGCAGTTACCTTTGGCCTGTAGCAAAACGCCAAGTGTTCCTCCATGACTTCAAACCGCAAAACCACTAACTTCCTCATAATGCATGTTCTCCCATCTGAACTCACCCATGTTCTCCACTCCTCATCTTAAAACCACTCAGAACAATTGACATATGTCTGTCCTTCATTAGCCGAATACCCAACCAATCAAATAACTCCAAGCATATGTGGACCAATGATGTTTAACCCCACTAAAAACCGATTTTGAGGGAAACACTTTGCCCCCTCATCATCTATTTTTGAAAAAGGTTTGAAATGATAGATGATGAAAACCCCCTGGTGCGTGGCCTGACAACAATAAATTAGAGTCATTTTCTTCGGCCTACAAAAACAAAGATACTACAATGAATCCTTCAGTCTCTAAGACCGAAGATACATTATGCCCACTTCCTTTGGCCTGAGATTGTTTTTGATAACTCTTCGGTCTTAAAGACTGAAGTAACATTTTTTCTCTCAGGCCTTTGCGATTCCCTTTTTAAACAGAATTATTCGGTCAAAATGATCGTTTTGGCTATTTCCATTGGTCGGTAAAATTCTAACTTCTTAATCAACCATCTCATTTTCATCATATCCTGATGGCCTCCACAAGTCCAAAATAAATGATTATTTCTATAAGTGTTTGTAAAACCATCAGCTTTACAAACCGAAGATTGCATTTTATCTTGATTAACCAACATTTGTACATTGGTCTAAGATATTTTTTGCCTAATCATATTTGATATAAGCTCCATAGTGAATTGACCACTCGGCCTTGGATTTTCCTCAAACAGTTTGTTCGAGGTTTCCTCTATAGGCCATACTTCTTTCCTTTTTATCCTTCTAATTGTCTGGCTCATAGAAGTTGACAAAATTTTCCTTCGGCCTTGAGTTTCTAGGCCGTTACAACCATTAGGCCAACTATTTTTCATGCCCCCTCCCCCCTGGGAAGCCTTAATATGAGATTGGCTAGTGTGGTTGTAACAATTGTAATTTTAATTAAGGTATTAAGGGTTTAATCTATGGTTAACATAGTTAATCCCATGATTTGATGGATGACCATTTGTATGGGTAATACATGTATATGATGTTAGGATGTTATGATTGAATTTTTGTGATCGAGGGTTCTTTGTTTGATTGTGTTAAGGTATGTTTTGGTGAGCTACGTACCTCTTTGTGGTGCTTGCTGAGTATTATAGTTGCCTATAACCCTTTATAGCTGACTATAATAAACAAAATATTTAGTTTTGTGCCTGTTGGGTGTTATAGTTGACTATAACAACTTATAGTCGATTATAACACACAGAATGTTGCAGTATTGTTCATTGGGGAGTTATAGTCGACTATAACTTGACTAAAATTCATTATAGTCGACTATAACACATGGGATTTCTGCTGAAAGACAAGATTTTATGGGGCGAAAAGACCATTCTACCCCTCCTTTATGTTTCCTATAAAACCTATTTTCTAGAGGGTTCTTACCCATTTTTCCTCAGCTTATCGAGAGAAGGGGGATACGAAAGAGAGAGAGAGGGGATGGTGGAGAGAGAAAGAGTTTCTCCCTCCATTTTCATGGGTTTTCATGCATTGTGAGCATGATTTATCTTCTCTCCACCTGGTTGTACACTTGATCTACTTCTTGGGAGTATTATTCATGGATTTTGTAGTTGGGGTTTCTTGTTTGGGCTCATGTATGTGTTCTTGGAGCTTGCTCTTGGTGGATTAAGCTTGGATTTCATGGGATTTGGCATGGATGTTCATCTTCACCAAATTCCTTTGCATTTGAGAGGTTTGGTTGCATCTTGGAGTTGGAATCTCCATTCTCTTCATCAACCAAGTCATTTGGAAGCTAGGGCTTGGATTGGGAGCTTGCATGTGCATTCTAAGACTTGGATTTCACACCTACGACACATAAGGTTGCATTTTCCACACATTTGGTTAAGGTAGGTGCAATTTACATGGGTTTAAACTATTGACATGATAATATGGTATATATTGTCATAGTATTTGTTATTCTTGGAATTTAGAATATGGGTATTGATGATTTATGGAATAAATCTTGAAATGGAACTTTAGGTAATTGATGGTATAAATTGGGAATTATGTTTATTGAGAATTATGGGTTATCCTGTGCTTTTTGGGAACTATAAATGTATGGATTTTATGGGTATTTTTATATGGGTAATTGATACTTTTGGTTTATGATCTTAAGGTTGTAATCATAAACGGGTATTTATGTTGTTATCATAATTTGGTATAATTATGATATTATTTGATTATGGTTTACATGGTATATTTTGGTGATGATTTTGGTTAAAATCATTTTTATGGTTTATTGTGTTGCATGTTGGGCATAACCATGCATAAATGTACTTAATAATCAACTGGGTAATGTTGAGGGCTATTGGAGCTAGGACTACTGCGGTCCCGAAGGAAAGGGATGTCGTGCTGTGTTTTCCTATCCTCTAGTCCTGGGCTACTTTGTGTTGTCCCGAATCCGAGCTACTGCAGTCCCAGGTAGGGATGCCGTGCTGTGTGGTCCCGGGGATGAGGCTACTGCCGTCCCAGGTAGGGATGTCTTGCTGTGTTGTCCTCTTGGAGGTTGGGTTGTGATTCCTCCATTCCGTGCGCGATGGCCCCTTTGGGGGGAAGTTGGGTAATTAATGGAATTGATTAAATGGACATGGGTCACATGCATTGGGCATTATACATCATTGTTTCAACTTATGGATTATAACTTATTTTCAGAGTTATAATACACTTAGGGGAGTATATTTCTGTTTTAAATGATATAATTGGGTTCTATCTATATCATTGCTTTAGTTTACTATGTTAAATTGTATCTATTGAGTTGGCAAACTCACACCTATCTTCTTAAATGTTTTTCAGTATTACAAGATATGATTTATGAAGCTTAAGCGGAGGCATGCTTACTTGGGATTTATTAATGTGGTTTATTAATGTATTTTTCATGGGTTAAATGAATGTATTTCATTAATTTTATTTTGGGCCTATGGTCGACGGATTTGTAGTATTATTAAGGGTTGTAATTTTATCTATTTATGGATGCGAGTATATGTGGGAATTCGATGCATGGGATGATACCACACTTATGGATGACATGGAAATTTTTATGGAATGAATTTTTATAACAGGTTTTACGATGGTATGTCCTATCTACGGATAGGTTATGTCCGAAAAAGGGAAAAGGTTTTAAAATGGTTGAAAATTTGACAACTGTTGTCACACCCCATTTTTGTACCACCTTACTAGGGCTCATCATTTCATGCATGTTTTTGTTTTGTTTTTGAGTCTAGTCACTTGCATTAGTTTTCTAGAGTCACAAGGACAATGGATATGAATTTTGGTTCAATTCGGAGTTGATCTTGAGGGATAATAAGAGCTTTTGTGACTTGAGGGGCATAATCGTCTTTTAAGTCCCAAACTTTTCATTTGACCTTGGAATGATCTCCAAATTGTCAATTAGAGTTCATATGGATGCATATGAGGTATTTCTAGTGTCAATTTGATGAATCAATGGCTCGGGATTAAAATGGCTCGACGTAGTTCAAGTTGGTTAATTGACCCTTCTTTGGGTTAGCTCTAATTGACTCACAATTACCAATCAAATCTTTTCAAATTGACTTTAATTAGTCATCATTTTATCCCTAAAAGTGTTTTAGAAGGTTTAGTTTTGATATGGAAAGCATTTGGTTTGATCCTATGTGCATGCCTATGCTTAGCGAAGGTAGAGCATAGCGGTTAACTGCCTTTGGCAAACCTAACCATGCCCCCATGGTTAGTGGTTTTCACTCTAAAATGTTCAAAAATGTATTCCTCATCGAAACACGGTCGTTTTGGCTTTTGTTTCATCAAAATCGGAGTTAATTTGCCCCCTGAAACACTCCTAGAAGGTAAGGGAGTCCAAAAAAAGCAAAAAGCTGATGTGGGCTCGGGTGACCACCCAAGCCTGGGCGGCTAGTTGCCTGGGCCCAGGTGGCTAGCCGCCCAACCTTGGGAGGTCACCCGAGACCACTTTCCTATTTTCCCTATGATTCCTTGCTGAAGCGGAATTCTTCCTATTTTGATGAACAAGGACTCTTTTGGACGAGTTTCCTTCTAATTTTTGGTAACTTCTGAGTTACGTAAGCCCCAAGGGGGTCTCTAATAGCCCTTGGATTAATTTTTAGGGTTTAATCCCAGCCATTGGTTAATCCTAATTGAAGTCTATAAATACCCCCCTATGCTTCAGCATAAGACGAGCCACTTTATGCATTAATATGTGAGTGTTTGAGAGAGAATAAGAGAGAGATACTTGAAGGAGAGCTAGAGGACCTGCTGTAGCCTTGGAGAACATTAATTCAAGTCATCCATAAGAGGAAGAGGGAGTCCATACAGCAGCAAGGAAGGCTTTCCTAAGGTATTCTCCCTTTCTATTCAAGCTTAAACTAGGATATCATGTAGGATAGCTCTATTGCATGTAATGCTTATGATTTCTACCATGGATTGAATTTTCTATTGGTTAATACATGTGATAATAATGATGTTCATGATGAGTTTTGCATGCTTTAGAGTTAGTGCATAGGTTTCAATGCATAGGTGTGATTCTTGTGCTTCTGTTGTCCTTGTTCTAGGATAGTGTTATTGCATGTTAGTGTTAGGGTTTTTTATCATGTTTTATTGCTTTAGCTAGTTAATATGCACGGTTTAGGTTCTGTTTAGGTTTATTTTAGCATGTTTAGAGTTGGTTTTGTATGTTTTTAAGCATATTTGTGAGTTTAGGGTTTTAGTGTCCATGTTTTATGTTAGTTTTCATACAGCATGTTAGTTTAGGCTTTTTCATTGTTTTTTCTTCATAGTTGCTGTGTATGTTTTACATATGGAGTAAATATGATATTCTTGCATGCATGTTAGTACATTCTAGGGTTTTTATGCATGATATAATTCTAGGATTGTGTTAGGGCTTATAAAAGTTTGCTGTTTTTGCTATTAGCATGTTTAATGGATGATTTTAGGCCTTAGTACTATTCTGTCCAGATTTGCATGTTAGTGTTTTTGCATGGTTTTGAGACGTGTAAGGGTGCAAATAGGTGTGGTAATTGTCCTATGGCAAATAGGGCTGCCAATGCTTGAAATGGCTAAAGCTTGGAGCAATTGCGCTCAGGTAAGTGGGTGTGAAGGTGCCCCAATTCACCTCTCTTCCCTAACTCTTTCTCTTCTCCTTCTCTAGGGTTAGTTTTTAATACAAGTCTATGGTTTTAATCAAGGGTTTCCTTAACCAATAAAATTCTGGTTTTTATCAAAGTTTCCATTTTGTGAAAGTTTTCCAAATTCAAACTTGGTTTATCTATCATATTCAACTCTTTTGATCAAATAAGGAAACCTAGGGTTTTTACCATAGGTTTGCATTAAGTCTTAACCCTATTTCTAATCGAACTACGTGGACTTTGATCCATGTATTTCGTTGCATGGTACATAGGCGCTCTTCGTGAGGCTCAAGTCCGTTCTAGGATCCAAGTATCCTAGATTTCTTTCTGTTTTCTTTTCCTTTTCTTTATTTTCTGTTTTTATGTGCTTATTATGCATGGATGGTGTCACACCCCATTTTTGTACCACTTTACTAGGGCTCATCATTTCATGCATGTTTTTGTTTTGTTTTTGAGTCTAGTCACTTGCATTAGTTTTCTAGAGTCACAAGGACAATGGATATGAATTTTGGTTCAATTCGGAGTTGATCTTGAGGGATAATAAGAGCTTTTGTGACTTGAGGGGTATAATCGTCTTTTAAGTCCCAAACTTTTCATTTGACCTTGAAATGATCTCCAAATTGTCAATTGGAGTTCATATGAATGCATATGAGGTATTTCTAGGTTCAATTTGATGAATCAATGGCTCGGGATTAAAATGGCTCGATGTAGTTCAAGTTGGTTAATTGACCCTTCTTTGGGTTAGCTCTAATTGACTCACAATTACCAACCAAATCTTTTCAAATTGGCTTTAATTAGTCATCATTTTACCCCCAAAAGTGTTTTATGAAGTTCAATTTTGATGAGGAAAGCATTTGGTTTGATCCTATGTGCATACCTATGCTTAGCAAAGGTAGAGCATAGCGGTTAACCGCCTTGTTCAAACCTAACCATGCCCCCATGGTTAGTGGTTTTCACCCTAAAATGTTCAAAAACATATTCCTCATCGAAACACGGTCGTTTTGGCTTTTGTTTCATCAAAATCGGAGTTAATTTGCCCCCTGAAACACTTCTAGAAGGATTAGGAGTCAAAATAGGGCAAAAATCCAAAGTGGGCTCGGGTGACCACCCAGCCCCGGGCGGCTAGCCGCCTGGGCCCAGGTGGCTAGCCGCCCAGGCCCTGGTGGTCACCCGAGAGAACTTTCCTATTTGCTTTGTGTTTCCTTGCTGAAGCAGATTCCTCCCTATTTTGACGAACAAGGACTCTTTTGGACGAGTTTCCTTCTAATTTTTGGCAACTTCTGAGTTACTTAAGCCCCAAGGGGGTCTCTAATAGCCCTTGGATTAATTCTTAGGGTTTTAATCCTAGCCATTGGTTAATCCTTAGTGAACTCTATAAATACCCCCTATGCTTCAGCACAAGTGGAGCCACTTTATGCATTAATATTTGAGTGTTTAAGAGAGAATAAGAGAGAGAGACTTGAAGGAGAGCTAGAGGACCTGCTGTAGCCTTGAAGAACATTGATTGAAGACATCCACAAGAGCAAGAGGGAGTCTATACAGCAGCAAGGAAGGCTCTTCCTAAGGTATTCCTCTTTTCTGTTCAAGCTTAAACAAATGTATCATGTAGGATAGCTTTATTGCATGCCATGCTTATAATTTTTACCATGGATTGAGGTTTCTATTAGTTAATACATGTGATAATAATGATGTTCATGATGGGTTCTGCATGCTTTAGAGGTAGTTCATAGGTCTTAATGCATAGGTGTGATTCTTGTGCTCCTGTTGTCCTTGTGCTAGGATTAGTGGTATTGCATGTTAGAGTTAGGATTTTCATCATGTTATATTGCTTTAGTTAGTTACTATGCATGATTTAATTTCTGTTTAGTTTGGTTTTAGCATGATTAAAGTTTGTTTTATATGTTTTTAAGCATATTTGTGAGTTTAGGGTTGTTAGTGTCCTTGTTTTATGTTAGTTCTCATACAGCATGATAAAGTAGGTCTTTTTATTGGTTTTTCTTCATGTTTGCTGTATATGCTTTTCATATAGAGTAAATATGATATTTTTGCATGTATGTTAGTTCATTCTAGGGTTTTTATGCATGATATGGTTCTAGGATTGTGTTAGGGCTTATGAAAGTTCGCTGTTTTTGTTATTTGGCGTGTTTAGTGGATGATTTTAGGCCATAATACTATTCTGTCCAGATTTGCATGTTAGTGTTTTTGCATGGTTTTGAGCATTTGTAAGGGTGCAAATAGGTGTGGTGTTTGTCCTATGCCAAATAGGGCTGCCAATGCTTGAAATGGCTAATGCTTGGAGTAATTGCGCTCAGGTAAGCAGGTATGAAGGTGCCCCAATTCACCTCCCTTCCTTAACTCTTTCCCTTCTCCCTCTTTAGGGTTATCTCCTAATATGAGTTTATGGTATAATTAGAGGTTTCCTTGTCAAATAAATTCTGTTTTTTATCAAGGTTTCCATTTTGTGGAATTTTCCTAAAATCAAACTTGGTTTATTCAACTCTCTTTCAAATAAGGAAACCTAGGGTTTTTACCATAGGTTTATATTAGGACTTAACCGTAGTTCTAATCGAACTACGTGGACTTTGATCCATGTATTTCGTTGCATGGTACGTAGGCGCTCTTCGTGAGGCTCAAGTCCGTTCTAGGATCCAAGCATCCTAGATTTCTTTCTTTATTTCTTTTCTTTTCTTTGTTTTCTGTTTTTATGTGCTTATTATGCATGGATGGATGAATGGAACATGTGATATGCATGCAATTCTTATGATGATATACTTGCTGATTTTTGTATGGAAAGACTTTAATTTAGCCCAAATGAACTGAGAGACCGAAAGGGTGACATGAGTGCCTATAGGCTTTGCCTAGAACCTTCCCATGTCATAACTTAGCCTCCGAATCCCCGATTTCTTTGGTTTCCAAAAGACTGTTTTTTGCCTTTCCTTTTTAAATATGGAGTCATTCAAATTGTTTTCCTAAAACAAACTATTTTTAGGGTTTTCCTTGTTTCCTTTAAAAAATAAGGTGGCGACTCCTTTCCTTTTTCTTTTTCAAACCTATTTTCCTCCTCGATCCCTTGTGGGCCCAATTTCCGGGGTTCACAGATGGATGAATGGAATATATGATATGCATGCAATTCTTGTGATGATATACTTGCTGATTTTTGTATGGAAAGATTTTAATTTAGCCCAAATGAACTGAGAGACCGAAAGGGTGACATGGGTGCCTATAGGCTTTGCCTAGAACCTTCCCATGTCATAACTTAGCCTCCGAATCCCTGATTTCTTTGGTTTCCAAAAGACTGTTTTTGCCTTTCCTTTTTAAATATGGAGTAATTTAAACTATTTTCTTAAAACAAAATTGTTTTAGGGTTTTCCTTGTTTCCTTTAAAAAATGAGGTGGCGACTCCTTTTCTTTTTTTAAAAACCAATTTTATTTTCTTTTCAATCTCGTGGGCCCAATTTCCGGGGTTCACACCTGTCATCCTCTTTTACCAAATTATTTATTAAAATAAAGCTTGTTTTATCACTAATGATCACGGCTTAATTAATTTGGGTCGTGACAAGTTTTTTTGGTATCAGAGCTTGCTAGTAGATCCAAATGGGGTGTTATGTGGGGGAATGGCTTGTACTTAGGTATATATATTGGGGTTACGACCTATACAGTGTAAGAACTTAGAAACATTGTCACACCCCATTTTTGTCACCTTAGCTAGGACATATCATTTCATGTAGGATTTTGAGTCCTTTTTGAGTCTAGTCTTTTGCATTGAGTTTCTATGGCATTGAATATCATGTGTATGAATTTTGAAGTGATTTGGAGTTCATTTCGATGGTCAATAAGAACTTTTGCGACTTGAAGGGCATAATCGTCTTTTAAGCCGTATATTTTCCATTTGACCTTGGAATGAATCCCGAGTCATCCCATCAAGTTCATATGGTTATATAGAGTCCATATATAGGTTCAATTTCATGAATTAATGGTTTAAGATCAATTCGGCTCGTAATGGTTCGGGTTGGCTAAAAGACCCTTTCTTGGTTTGCTCAAATTGACTCATAAGACCCAACCAATTTTCTCTCAATTAACTTCAATTGGGCTTTATTTATGTCCTAAACATGTTTAGAAAGATCAATTTTCGATTGGGAAAGCATTCGGTTCGACCTTGTGTACAAACCCAGCTTAGCGACGGTGAAGCACCATGGTTAACCACCTTTGTAAAACCTAACCATGCACCCATGGTTGAGGATTTTTGTCCCAAAATACTTAAAAATGTGTTCCCCTTCGAAACACGGTCGTTTTGGCTTTTATTTCGTCAAAATCGGACTTAATTTGAAGATTTTAGGACTTCTGAAGCAAGTGGAAGTCAAAACCGAAACGGAAATAGGAGGGCCTCGGGTAACCGTCCAGGCCTAGTTGGTCACCCGAGGAGTCCTTCTTTAAGTCAAACTCTGACTCCTCTATCCCTCTTTTGACGGTTTCCTCCGCCAAAACAACTTGTCTGAGCTTAGGAGTGTGTAGGTTTGAGTTGTTTGAGCACCAAGAGAGTCTCTAATAGCCCTAGGATCATTATTTAATGAATTAATCCTAACCATTGGTTTAGGGGGTCAGTTCTCTATATAAAGGACATGATATTCAGCACATAGGGGGAGGTTAATTGCACTTTACACTTAGAGAGAGAGAGAGCTACGAGTTTGGAGAGCTAGAAGGACTTCAAGAGGAGGCTCTTCAACCCCAAGCAAGCAAGGAAACAAGAGGTTTGAAGACAAGGAAGAGTCTACAAGAGGTAAGCCTATCCCTTTAGTGCTGAACATGAATTCTCTGCTTCTCTTGCTTCTCGTTCTCCTTCTTCTTCTATGGTAGTTCTAGTGCATGATATAGCCCCACATGTTAGGTTAGTTCCATGTTTTTAGGATAGTATATGAATGATTTTAGGATAGTTTATGGCTTTATATGCTTGACAATCCCTGGTTTACCAAGGATTTGATAGCCTGATTCGCTCTATCTTCTTAAATCATGCATAGTTCACATGTTTAGGTCGCTGTGATAGTTATCATGTGTTGATGTTCCTGTTAGTTAATATATGCTATATGAATGATATTCATAATAATTTGAGCATGTCTTAGAGTCATTTAGTAGGTTTTTATGCATATTTGCAAGATTACGGTTTCGATAACCCTGAAGTCGCATAGGTCTTATACAGCATACTTAGCTTAGTTTTGTGAGTTGTTGCTCATCATAGTCATTCTATATATGCTGCATATAGTTGAATCATGCTAGGTTTGCATTCATATAGTATATTTTATAGGGTTTTTGGAGACGTTATCCTTTTTTAAGGATAATTATCCTTTTCGTTGAGTGAGGTTTTGCATGAGAGTCTTCTGTGATGTGTTTAAGCATGAAATCTTTTCTGTTGTGTTCTATGGTATATATTTTACGTAGGATATGCTTATTGCACCTACCCATAACGATTTTCTTACGTGAAATTATCCTAGGATAGTTTCGCTTAAGAAAGCTCGCCGTAGGAAGGTCTATTTTCATGTTTTACATAAAATGACATCTTTTTCATTAGAGTATGCTTTGTTATCATGTTTATTGATGTTATTGGAGTCTCTTATGCTTGTTAGTGTGTCTTTCATAGGTTTTTATGCATGTTAGTTAGGTCATTGCATGTAGGATTGAGTTAGAGTCCTTAGTTATTCATTATTCTTGTTGTTTGCATGATTAATGGATGATTTTAGGCTTTGTCAAGGTTCTGTCCAGATTAGGATATTGTTTTCTTTGCATGATTGTGTGCACTTGTAAGGGTGCAAACAGGTACAATGCTTGTCCTATTGCAAATAGGGCTGCTATGGTCTGAAATGGCTAATGTTTGGAGCTTGTGCGCTCAGGTAAGTAGGGTTTGAAGGTGCCCCAATTCACCTTTCTTTTTCTTTCTTTTCTCTTCTCCCTCCTAGGGTTACTTCTTAATACAAGCTTATGGTAATTATCAAAGGTTTCCTTCAATATAAAATTCTGGTTTTTTATCAAGGTTTTCCTCTTATGGAAGTTTTCTGTTTTGGATTAAATCAATATATTTTCAAATGAGGAAACCTAGGGTTATTACCATAGGTTTGTATTAGGTTGTAACCCTATTCTTTTTGAACTACGTGGACTTTGATCCATGTATTTCGCTGCATGGTACGTAGGCGCTCTTCGTGAGGCTCAAGTCCGTTCTAGGATCCAAGTATCCTAGGCTTTTTCTTTTCTTTTCTTTTTTGTTTTATTTGAGTGATTGTGCATGAGATGATTGGATGAAATATATGATATGCATGCTGCCTTGTGATGATATATGATGATATTTGAATGGAAAAGATCTTAAGTTAGCCCAATCAAATTAAGAGACCAACTCGGGCGATGTGGGTGCCTATGGGTTTTTGCCCAGAACCTTCCCACGTCGTAACTTAGCCCCCGGATCCAATCTTCTGGTTTCAAAGACTTTGCTTTTCCTTTAATGGAGTCATGTGGTTTTGAAAATAAAACATTTTTGTGGTTTTCCTCTTTTCCCTAAAAAATGAGGTGGCGACTCCTTTTTGTCTGTTGTCTTTAAACCCCCCATATATGATTTTTGCCAAACCCTTGTGGGCGCCGCGCTTTTTCGTGGGTTCACAGTTTGGCGACTCCACTGGGGATGTCGAGGGCTAGACTCATTTAATTTGATTGGGCTAAATTAATTTCTTATTGTTAATTAAAATCAATCACATTGCATCCGCTTGATTGTGTGCTTTCATTTATTGCATTGTGTGCGCTACTGTTGCATGATCACTCGATTGTCCCTCGATGTATCCTTGCCAACTGATAGCCTAGTTCGACCTTGGTTTTCCTGATTCCATGTGTTGGGCGAAGCTATCAAACCTCTCTTGCCAAGTACCCTTGGGCTTGCCCTTGGGTATATCAAATGGACCAATCACGTACTGCTGGACCCACGCGACATTCCTGATGTCACATGTGGTTAGGTATAAAGATTGGTACAAGCAAAGTTGAGGACCCTAGCCTACCCTCTTAAAAGAAAGAATTGCATGTACTGGGCCTTCTAGGACACCGTTGGATCACCTATATGCACACACATTGTTGTGATGATATGCTGCCGTCTTTGTGATGTGTTGCCATGCTTTGTTGATTGAGTGGGTAATTAAAGGAAACTTTACACCCTACATCCTTAATACGTACCCTTCCCCATGACCCCCGCAAGGGTAATTGGTTAAGAGAACTAATTAAGGGTGTATGTTGTAAAAATTTTGAGATAATTATGGAAGCTTAGGCTGAAAAAATTGAGTGTTTGCCCTATGTTAGAGGGAGAGACGTGCTGGCTTGGATCCGTGACCAACAAGGGCGACTAGTCAGTGCTGATTCCATCACTAAGTCGGATATGGCTGAAGAAAGAACTAGCAACCGGGGTTTCAACCTTGAGGCCGCTTTGAAAGCTATCATGGAAAAGCTTGATCACACTACCCAGGTATCCGAGACTGCACTCAAGTTAGCTCAAGACCTTCAACAGAAGAACTCTGAACCTGAATCTAGGACCCGTGCCACTGATAACAATCAAGGATCCAATGAGTCTGAATCCGCTGAGGAACCATTAGGAGAAGGGGGAGAACTACCCAAGACCAAGGAAGGGGAAACCAAAGCCACATCAAGGGAGAGCTCAACCATCCTGGCAAACAAGGTCGAGGCCTTAGAACGAACTCTGAAGGGAATCCGCAGGTCTGATGATATGGTGGACATCCGCACGTTGTCCTTGTTCCCAAAGGCTCGCATCCCGTTACAATTCAAGATGCCAGAGTTAGAAAAATTCGATGGGATTGGCTGTCCTAAAACCCACCTCAAGATGTATGTGCGAGCTATGCATCCTCGAGGGGCGAACGATGAGTTATTGGCTCAAATGTTTCATGAGTCATTAGCGAGTTCCGCCTTGAAATGGTTTTTGTCATTAGAGGAGAATAGAACCAAGACTTGGGAGGATGTGTGCAATGCATTCACGGACCATTACAAGTATAACACTGAAGTGGATGTCACGCGAAGGGACTTGGAAACCACTAAGCAAGGGGTTAACGAGACTTTCTCCGCCTTCATCACTAGGTGGAGACAAAAGGCTTCCAAGATGACAGACAGACCGAACGAGGAAGAACAGATTCAGTTGGTGGTGAAGAACTTGCTGCCCGTATATCACAAGTATCTCTTTGCTCATTACTTTCCGAACTTCAAGGCTCTTGTTGGGGCTGGCACACAAGTTGAAGATGCAATCGCCGATGGAACAATCAAAACGGAGGAGGTCCTAAGGAATCGAAGGACAAACTTTGGAGGAAAACCCAATGCTGAGGTCAATACCATTACCCAACCCACTCGCCCTTTCTCCCTAAATGACTCCACCTCACCTCGCCAATTCACCGAGCTATACATGCCACTCGAAAGAGTCTTTGAAAAGCTGAGAAGTCGTGACCTCCTGAAACCCCTCGACCCAAGGCCTCCACCAAACCCATTGCCCAAGAACTACAATGAAAATGAATATTGCAAGTTCCACCAAGCCAAAGGCCATCTAACCAACCGTTGTTACCGCCTCCGCCATGAAATCCAAGATTTGCTCGACAAGCAGATCATTTCACCACCCACCTCACCAAATCACCCAAATGTCACTCGAAATCCCCTCCCCACTCACAATATGCCTCCTCCCAACAACATAAATGCCATCGAGCTGGGCTCGTCCCAATCCCGTCAACCCATAAGGCGATACACGCCGCTTCCCATGACCTTGACCCAGGTTTTCCACCAATGTTGTGATAAAGGGCTCATATTGCCATGCCATTCAAAGCCGAGGCCTTCGACTCCTCACCAATTCTGTTTGTACCATCAGGCGCCCGGACATGATACGGAGGACTGTGTTATACTGAAAAAGGTAGTTCAAGACCTTATTGATCAAAAGGTTTTGGTATTGCCAAAGAAGTCCATGCAGCGACAATTGAAAGAAAGGTTCGAGGCAGGAGATCCTAAAGTGGGTTTGTTGGGAGAGTCGTCCGGAAAGTTTGATTACTATGTACTCTATCCCGACCCCATCCCTGATGAGCCTATAATCCCCACAGGTTGGGATGAGTTGCCAGAGGAAGTCCAAATGGAAGAGATCGACACAATCACATGGGATGACCTCATGGGTGATGTAGGTGAGATTGATGATATATGGATGAGCGATGACGAAGTGGAGCACATAACTAGAGGGGGTTGCCATTTTAAGCCTCCGCATTTAGAATCTGATAACCCATTGGGGGACTTGGAAGGTAATCGCCACCTCGACCTGCAAGAAGAAGAGGACGAAGTGCTTAGGCAATTGAGAAAGACTAATGCCAACATCACTATATGGGGTTTGCTCATGGCCTCTTACAAGCATCGTCAGACTATCTTGAAGTTGCTGAACCAGATACAGGTTCCTGTTGACACATCTCCAGAAAATTTGGTGAACTTGGTGAATCCAACCTCGAAGAACTCAACCATTGTGTTCTCAGAAGCAGACCTACCTAAAAGTGGACCTAGCCATTCGCAAGCCATGTACATCACTGTCGACACCATGGGAAAGAGAGTTCCAACAGTCCTAATCGACAATGGTTCCGTTCTTAATGTGTGCCCTCTCAGAACTGCCACCGTTTTGGGATTGGATCCTACCAACTTCATGCCATCCGGGCAAACAGTGAGAGCCTATGATAACACCCGTAGAGAGGTGATTGGAGTGGTCACTTTGCCACTGATTATGGGGCCTACAGAATTCAGAGTGGAGTTCCAAGTGCTGGACGTCCCGTCGTGCTTCAACCTCTTGTTGGGAAGACCTTGGATTCATCCTGCAGGGGCTGTCCCTTCTTCATTGCACCAAAAAGTCAAGTTCCCTTATGAAGGGGCCATCGTCACACTCTAAGGTGATTATGACTTGAAGTCGTCAGGGGTACCCATTTGCGAGATCAAACCCGAGCCTATTGGAGCACCATTGTCTGGGTTCGAATATGTTCAATGCATAGAGAAAGAGCCGGAACATAGAGAGTTGATACCTCTCGACTTTTGCCCTCATGGCAACCTATATGTGGGGAACATAATGAAGAAAATGAGTTTCTTCCCAGGCATGGGACTAGGACGCCGTCAGCAAGGCATACTGACATCCGTTCAGAGCCGCATTGTCACCTATACCTTCGGATTGGGGTATGAGCCTTCCAAAAAGGACCGTATGGAGATGTTGCAGAGAAGCAAAGAAAGGGTCAAAGCAAAAGCAGAAGGGAGGGTGCCAGATATTCGAATCTCGCCATACCGACCTACCTTGAATGGTTACTTTGTTAAGGAAGGGGAGGACTTCCTATTCTGTGGATTCCCCGAACCATCCATTGACAAAGCAACTAAGGTGAGAGTTCCGGGGTTTGAAATATTCTTTACTAAGTGGTATCCCATTATTGCTACAATGGTTG
Source organism: Liquidambar formosana (assembly GCA_039720395.1). NCBI lineage: Eukaryota > Viridiplantae > Streptophyta > Magnoliopsida > Saxifragales > Altingiaceae > Liquidambar > Liquidambar formosana. The sequence goes on along the minus strand of JBBPBK010000050.1, from coordinate 126,653 downwards.
ACGATGAAGCGATCAAGGATGACTATTGGGAAAAGAAGAGCGAGGACTGGGCAGAACAGATGGATTCGGAAGCCATGGTTACAATGTTTCAAGATATGGTTCTTGTTGTAGAGGAATCGGATCTCGAGTGTTCTTCAATTCACCATGCAGCCATGCCGCTCCTTAATTGGTATCTTGAAGAGGGTATCATTGCAGAAGTTCTTGAGGGCGAGGATCTCGACTTACCTGATAGTAGTTTGTAGGTTCCTTAGTAGCTTGTCTTAGCTTTCCTTTCAAATAAAGTGTGTCCGCCTAGCCCACCTTGTAGAGTTAGGAGTCGTTCCCTAGTTGTGGCACATGTGTTTTCTTTTCTTTGTTTTGTTTTGTTAGTTCAGTCAATAAAGTGTGTTTCTTTTCATTATTTGCAGTGTTTCCTTTCTCTCTTCTATGGATATCTATGGCATGGATATAGATCCTAGGAATGACGTCCCCCCGGAGCTCGTCGAGCAAAGGAAAAGGCGCGTTACCGAACCTAACATGGATGAATTGGAATCAATCAATCTAGGGACAGATGAATTGCTAAGGATAATTAAAATTGGGATAACTCTCTCACCTGCTGAAAAAGAAAAATTGATAATACTTCTAAAAGCCAATGTAGAGGCCTTCGCATGGTCTTATGAGGATATGCCTGGTATTGATCCAGATATTGTGCAACATTACATCCCCACTAATCCCACTAAAAAGCCTATAAAGCAAAAATTAAGAAGATTAAAACTAGAATGGGCTTTGAAAGTAAAAGAAGAGGTAACTAAACAATTAGATGCCGGGTTTCTCCAAGTTGTGGAGTACCCTGAGTGGCTGTCTAACATAGTGCCTGTGCCTAAAAAAGATGGGAAAGTGCGAATGTGTGTTGACTTTCGCGACCTTAATGCTGCGAGCCCAAAGGATGATTTCCCTCTACCACATATCGATGTGTTGGTGGACAGCACGGCAGGCCATGCTCTTCTTTCCTTCATGGATGGGTTCTCTGGTTACAACCAGATAAAGATGGCGCCTCGAGACATGGAAAAGACGGCTTTTATCACGCAGTGGGGCACGTATTGCTACAAGGTAATGCCTTTTGGCTTGAGAAATGCCGGGGCTACTTACCAAAGAGCTACTACGACCCTATTGCATGATATGATCCATAAAGAAGTAGAGGTGTATGTGGACGACATGATAGTCAAATCTGTAGACCGGGAAGGACATTTCGCGGCATTGGAGAAGTTCCTAGAAAGGGCAAAGAAGTACAACCTCCGACTGAATCCTCAGAAGTGTGCCTTCGGAGTCACCGCAGGGAAGCTGTTGGGTTTCATGATCAGTTAGAGGGGAATTGAAGTTGATCCGGGGAAGATAAAAGCTATCACGGAGATGGAGCCACCAAGAACGGAAAAGCAGATCCGGGGTTTTCTGGGGAGAGTTCAATACATAAGTCGCTTTATCGCCAATCTAACCATGGTATGCGAGCCAATTTTCAAGCTACTTAAAAAGGGCGCTTCCAAGGAATGGAATGAGGATTGTCAAGAGGCTTTTGAGACCATTAAAAGGTATCTGAGTAACCCCCCAATCTTGGTTCCCCCGCGGCAAGGTGAACCATTACTGTTATATTTAACGGTTACTGAAACCGCGACGGGAGCCATGTTAGCTCAATACCTTGAAGGGTCGAAAAAGGAAAATGCCATCTACTACTTGAGCAAGAAAATGACAGATTATGAAGTAAAGTACAATGCACTAGAAAAGGCTTGCGTAGCATTGGTATGGGCTACCCAGAAACTCTGTCATTACATGATGTCTTTCGAAGTCCTGTTGATAAGTCGATTAGATCCTTTGAAGTATTTGCTAGAAAAACCAGTCCTATCATACAGGACCGCTCGTTGGTCGCTTCTTCTCAATGAATTCGACATAAAGTACCTGGCGCAAAAGTCCGTTAAAGGAAGTGTCATTGCAGACCATTTGGCAAGCTGCCCTGTGGCGTCATCAACCCAATTCAATGATGAGTTCCCCGACGAAGATATCCTGGAAATCAAGAAGAAGGTTTGGAAAGTCTACTTCGACGGAGCTGCAAATAGAAGAGGTTATGGCATAGGGGTGCTACTAGTCTCGCCCGAGGAAGCCTTCACGCCTTTAGCCGTCAAATTGGGGTTCGAAGCCACCAACAACATAGCAGAGTATGAGGCCTGCATCCTAGCATTGGAAGCTGCGTTAGAGTTGGGGATAAGAGAACTAGAGGTGTTCGGAGATTCAGCATTGATCATCTGTCAGATAAAAGGGGAGTGGAAGACTCGCGATGAGAAGCTGTTGCCCTATCATGCCTATTTGGAAGCACTAACTAAAGAGTTCGCGGAAATCGAGTTCAATTACCTGTCGAGAAACAAGAATCAGTTTGCTGATGCCTTAGCGACTCTAGCTTCAATGGTGGAGATACCAGAAGGAGGAAGCGTGAAACCACTCGTGATCGAATGCAGAGAGAAACCTGTTTATTGCTGTTCCATTCGAGAAGGAGAGGTAACAGATGACCACCCTTGGTTTTATGACATAAGAAGGCTCATTGAGGAAAGAGAATATCCGGAAGAAGCATCTTGCGTGGATAGGCGAACACTGAGAAGATTGGCAAGCCATTATGTGGTATGCGGAGGAAAACTGTATCAGAGGTCTTACGACGGAATTCACTTGCTGTGTGTCACGGAGGAAGAAGCCAGAAAACTCATCAAAGAAATCCATGAAGGAGTGGGAGCTCCGCATATGAATGGATACATGTTGGCTAAGAAGATCATGAGACTAGGGTATTATTGGTCTACAATGGAAAGGGATTGCTATGCCCACTTCAAGAAGTGCCATAAGTGTCAGCTCTTCGCCAACGGACAACACTTGCCCTCCATGCCCTTAACAAGCATGTCAACTCCGTGGCCGTTTGCAGTATGGGGAATAGATATCATCGGATAGATTAAGCTGAAGGCATCCAATGGTCATGAATACATTTTGGTAGCCATCGATTACTTTACCAAATGGGTGGAAGCAGCTTCCTTCAAAGTTTTGAATGCTAAAAAGGTGGCGCAGTTCATACAGCTCAACATTATCTACCGATATGGGGTACCGCACGAGGTCATTTCAGATAACGGTCAGCATTTCCAGAGGGAGACCAAAGAACTCTTGCAGAAGTACAAGATCGTTCATCACTTGTCATCCCCGTATCGTCCGCAGACAAACGGCGCCGTGGAAGCCGCCAACAAAAACATCAAGAAGATATTACAGAAAACGACTGACACGTACACTGATTGGCATGAGAAACTACCATTGGCATTATGGGGGTACAGAACGTCAGTCAGATCGTCAACAGGGGCTACGCCGTACGCGCTAGTGTATGGGATGGAGGCTGTTTTGCCAGTGGAGTTGGAAGTTCCTTCGTTAAGGGTTGCTGTGGAAAGTCAGCTGGCAGAGGTGGACTGGATCAAAAGTCATTATAATGAGTTAGCATTGCTAGATGAAAGGCGATTGAGGGCTTTCTACCATGTGCAAGGGTACCAGAGAAGAGTCGCAAGGGCGTTCAACAAACATGTCAAAGACAGAGGCTTGAAGAAAGGGGATTTAGTGTTGAAAGAGATCCGAGCTCCAATTTTCGATCCACGAGGAAAGTTCAAACCAAGTTGGGGAGGACCGTACGTCATCAAGGAGATATTGCCAGCAGGGGCTGTTCGACTTATGGATTTGGATGGGATTGAGTTCGCTCGTCCCACCAATTTGGATCAATTAAAGAAGTATTATGTATAAGGCCTGCCAGGTTGAAAACCTGTAAAGGCGGCCTAGGCAAAAGTTAAGGCATGAGAACTACGTAGGACCTGATTCCCCAAAAAAAAAAAAAAAAAAAAAAAGAGAAGAAAAAAAAAAGAAAAAAAGAAAAAAAAAGAAAAAAAGAGAAAAAAGAAAGAAAAAAGAAAAAAAGAAAACGGGGATACGTAGGCAGCCCATAAAGTTACATTGGGTGCGGTCCAATCAGCACAATCACAGAAAAATCTCGAAAGTAGATTATTATTGGCAATTCATTTGAAATTAATTGTTTGACATAACAATTTATTGATGTTAAGTAAAAGAACTATCGACATGCCATAAAAATTCTATTCTTTGAGTCTTTAAGTCCTCTTGAGTTTCTTAAGAGTCATTTTGTTTGTCTTCTGTCTCTCTCTATCAAGTCTTCTTTTCTTTCGCAAGTCATGGTCGTGGGATGCCTCCACTGCTTCAAGAATGTCTTCTCTACAAAGTCCAAATCTTGTGTCCTTGATAAGGTCATAAATTCTTTCTCGGCGAGAAGTCTCCCTGTCGCCCAAATCATCCTTCAACCATTGCTTGTATTCTCTACTCATCTCGAAAGGTGCTTCAGTGTTGGCAATCCGAGTCAATTTCAGGTCTGTAGGCCAGCGAGTCCTCGCCCACTTGATTATAGTAGGACCGACAGGTTCCACAGAGCAACAAGGTCCTGTTAAGGACGGTATGGTTTGCATGGCGCCCATCTGGCGAAGAATTCTCGAAGTCCAATAGAAGGAAGTCGATCTCAGTCCTATGAGTTTGACAAAAGCACATCCCGAGGTTCGAAAAAGTACCTGCTCTTTACACCCCCATGTGAAGACGTACCATTTGATGTTCCGCCATGACAGCGTTTGGAAATAACCCAACCAATCTCTTAAAGAGAATGGCCCTGGGAGTTCAATTCGGCGCAGACAGAAGTGCTGAGGCTTGTATGGATTGATAGTGGTGGGAGATAGAAAGTTCAAGCGCTCGAGCAGCCACATTTGCAGTAAAAAGGGGCTACCTTCTAAAGGCACTTTGGGGTTGCCGTGAATTTTATCTAAACCATTGAAGGTTTCAGCTAATACCAAGGGAATGATGTTATGTCGCTTGAGAAGAGGGGCAACCAGCTCACATATTTGAACAGGGGCTTGAAGAGTGCCGGTGGAGATGAGAAGGCGACCAATTAAATAGAAAGCGAGTGCACGCTGAATTTGAGGGGTGAAAGTCAGAGTACCTTCGCTATCATGAGCCAAGAATGAGGTTGCTAACTTCATTAAGTCCACCATATGGTCCTTGATGAAGATCGTTGCGTCCTTTGAGGAATGCCAAGAAAATTCGAGAAGGAAGTGAGGTAATCCGAGCGAGGTGTAGGAAAGATGAACGGCCCTGCGGGTGAAACTCCAAATAAAACACAGAATTCCTCCATAGTTGGGCATAATTCTTCATAATTGAATCGAAAGACATGGATTTGAGGATCCCAAAAATATGTAGCAGCAGTGAGAAGAGTCGTCTCGAGCTTCATGTGCCTTATAGAGAGCAACGGTTCCAAGCCGAAGCGCCTAAACTCAGTTTTGTCTTTGGCAAGCATGACTGCCAAAAACCCTCTTAGGAACCCATCCAAGGCTTCCATAATTATTGTCAATGAAAATAGGTGAGTTAGAAGGCTTCCCTCATGTGTTTTTATAGGGAAAGGGTCACAAATTCGAGTCCTAGAGGGAGTAGAATCGTCAAAATAGGAAAAAACCTGAAAAATCGCGAAAAAACGCGTCAACCTCGGGTAACCGTCCGGGGTTGGACGGTCAGCCGTCTAGGTCCAGACGGCTAACCGTCCGGGGCCAGATGGTCACCCGAGGCCCCCGCCTTGTTTTGCCTTGTTTCGCCCGGTTGTGCCTATTTTCGCGTTCGGGTGGCCTTTTTAGGCCATTTTCACTCCTATGAACTCACATTGACTCAAATTTTCATGAGAAAGGCACCATAACATCATCATGATAGATTCAAACAAGCACAACAAGTACCCATAGCAAGGGATAAGAGAGTGGGTTTTAGGTGGCAATTACAAAACATAAGCATGAAATGCAAAAAGATAACCATTGTCTCATTGTTTCTACAAGCCCAACAAGAAAGTAAATGAACTCAGCGGTTCCCAGAGCTTCTTTTGCGGCTCGGCCCAGCTCCGTCACGACCCCCACGAGGTGCTCTAGGAGGGCGCATTGCCGGTGGTGGCTGCATATAAAAAAATCCATTGCAAAGAGGCTAAGTATGAATAGAGTTGGTTGAAAACCACATATGAGAACTTTGAATAGGTGGAACACTTACCATGACATCCAAACGAGCTTCCGCCATGGATTTGGCTAAGCTTATCCTCACAAGGTCACGCCTCAAGCCCTCACTCAGGTCAATAAACTCTTGGGCATACGCCGCAGGCACCTAGGATAATCAATAAGGGTAAAATTGAAGGCAATGTTCAAAGAAAGAAAGAAATACCCATAAAGAGAACTCACCTGTTCTCGATTTGGGTCGATCCTGGGGGACTCATCAAATGCAGGATGAGTGATAGCGGTCTTGACAAAGTCTGACCCACTGCACAAATCAATGAACCAATTCGGCTGAGGCAAGGGTAGTGACCTATCCCCCTCCATCTCATCTTCCTTAGAGCCAGGAACCACTCCTGAGCCCATTGTCGAGCTATGCCCTCGTGCTCGCCGACCCTGCAAATGTTCGCCTATTAAATAGAATCTCTATCAAAAAGGAAAGGCTAGGAGAATGTTAAAGACTTACCCCCTGAGGAGGGAAGCCTGTCACCCTGGGCCTCATCAGATATTGGAGACAGAAAGTGTCATATGCAATGTCAGGAGAAGTGAACTCCTCCGCATCCCAGCCTCTCAAGGCATCCCACAACTCCTCCCCCTCCATTAAGTTAGCATGCCTCATGTTAAGTGGTGGAGGCATTGGAGCCATAGCGGCATTCACATCACCCATGACTTGGCATAGGACACGCTCTCCTAGGTACCAATACCTACCCACGGGGCCTTCCAAGAGCACCCTCTTGCCCGTCAGCATCAAGCTAGGAATGCATCGCTTGGGTAGCATTGGTACCCATATCTTCCAGGGATTCCACTCAATCTGTTCAAAAAAAAAAAAAATCCAAAATAAGAAATTGGGAGTAAAAAAGAAAAGGAAAAGAATGGGGAAAGAATTTCACCATATCGGCAGTAAGGTTTGCTAGGTGAGCTCTAGCAAAGGCGTAATCATGACGATTCGCCGCCCGGATGGACACATAACTAGGAGAGTAATTCTTGAGGGTAGGCCATTCAATGATTTCCTCAGCAAGGGATGGGCGACATAGGTTGAGGTACTCATAGCACCAAACCTATCAAAAATTGAAAAAAAAGTCAAAAAGAAAGATAATATAAGGAAAAAATAAAAAGGAATGAAAGGGGAGTAGCATTACCTCCCAAACAAAGGGCATCCCGCCGAAGTCCTTAGTCACACCACGTGACATGTCACACATTGTGCGAAACATGGTGGCTAGAGCAGCCCCTCCCCAGTTGAATTTCCTAATCTTGTCAACATCTTCCATACTTGCAAGAAGACCCAAAGGGGCTAGGTCGCCCGTGCCGGCAAAGAATGTGTATGAGATCATGTACAGAAGGAATGCCCTTGTAATACAATCGGAGCTTGCACCCTCGCTCTCCCTTTGCTTAGCAAACTTGTTAAAAATCCAAGTGCGTCGCACCGCTTTCTTGATTACCTCGATCTCCATCCCAAGGTAAGCTAGGAGATAATCCTCATCCGTGTGAGCCTCCTCATAGAACTCCAAGCTTTTGCCTTTAATGCTCAAGCCCGTGATCATGGTGAAGTCCTTGGGGGTTAATGTCATCTCCCCGAAGCTAAAATGGAATGTATTGGTGGTGTCCCACCATAGCTCAGACAAGGCTAGCAAAGCTTGCCTATCACATTGGTCATTCCATAGAGAATCTAGGAATAGGCCAAAACCGGCCTTTTCGACATAGCCCTTGGCAATGGGTTGGAAGTTTTCCATGTTTCGCCACCATTCAATGAGTCCTTTGACAGAGGACCTAGTGCGCATCTCCTGAAAGTTGGGCTATAGCCATTAAAAATACCTTGAGGGTTAGTTGAAAGAACATAGAAATAATAAACCTACACTAGCAATTGGTTCCAAATTGTTTTCCAAAAGATGTCAAAAGTTTGTTTTCATTCATGAAATGAATTGCTGATGGATGTTTATGAGTTTACTTGTTCATATGCCTTAATTTGGCAAGGATTGATCACTTTTTTATCACTTGGGCATTTTATCGAACACTTGGAGGGTGACACCTCCCAAGCCTTGAAACAAAAGAATTTTGTAGGGTCAATCCTTGCTAAATCATAGCATATTACTCACTTGAGGGTTTACTTGTTGATATACATTGATTTGATGAAGATTGAACATCTTTATTTCACTTGGGAATTTTATCAAACACTTGGCGGGTGCCATTTTTCAAGCTTTCAAATGAAAAGAATTTGTGTGTTCAATCCTTGCCAAATCAAGGGATATCACTCAACAACCCAAGGGGTATTCAAAAGAAGTAGAAGGGAATGCAATTTCATCAAAAGAATCGAAAGATTCAAGAGAAAAGTGTTAAGTTGGGTAAACTTACTTCTTGTTGGGAATGGATGAATGAGAGATGCTTCTCGGGTTCAAGCAACACCCTAGCTTGTGGGGCATCATAGAGTGGTGCCTTGTATGTGCTTTTGACCCCATAGAATGGATACTTGGTGCTTGAGTCCTTGCTTGATGACATCCTTGATGATGGAGTTGGGTTTGTGAAAAATGGGTTTGATTTGGTTTGATTTCACAAGATGATGTGAATTGGTTGTTTTGATTGCTAAATGTGCTTGATTTGTTGTTGTTTAATGTGCATTTGATGTTTGGATTGAATGGTTTTGAAGTAGGAATGAGAGAATGAGAGTTGGAGAAGATGGGATGAGAGTTTAGAGAGAGAAACTCTCTAATTTTCGGGTTGAGTGAATGTGAGAATGAGTGGGCAAACATGGGTTTAAAAACCCAGAAATTTCTCAATGGTGACCTCGGGTAACCGTCCACCCTTGGACGGTCAGCCGTCTTGCCCTGGACGGTTGACCATCTGAGGGCAGATGGTCACCCTAGCCCGCTTTGCTCGTTTGCCCCGTTTCGCGCGCTTGCGACCTCTAAACTTCTCCAAATTGACTTTTTGTGCAATCCTTGAGTTATGGGATGAATATATCCCTCAAGTTTATCAAGTTTCAATGAAATTTTTGAATCTTGGGTGATTGTATTCGCCCGCATAACGAGGAGGTGCAATAGCCATGATAAATGGCTTTCTCATGAAATGAGCTTAGTGTTGAATTGATTGACTTTCGAGTCTTGGAATTTAATTCTCTAGGAGATGATAATGATATCATATCATGTGATAAAGATAATTTCACATGAAATGACTTGCTAATCGTGTGATAAAGATAACTTCACATGAAATGATGATTCATGAGCTATGCTAGTTACGAAGTAACTTGCTATCTTTGTGAAGAGGGCATGAAATGCACTTTGTTTTTCAATCAATTGACTTTCAAAATCAATGTTGTATCATGTGATAAAGATAATTTCACATGAAATGACATGAAATAAGCTTGATTTTCAATCAATTAACTCTCAATTCAATGTCATTTCATGTGTTAAAGATAATTTCACATGAAATAATAAGTAATGAACTTGATGTTGAGTTGAATGACTCTCAATACATTATCATTTCATGTGATAAAGACAATTTCACATGAAATACACTTGATTTGGAGTTGAATGACTCCCAATACATTGTCATTCCATGTGATAAGGATAGTTTCACATAAAATGATAAGAAATGAGCTTGATTTTGAATCAATTGACTTGCAATTGGGTCTCATATCATGTGATAAAGACAATTTCACATGAAATGACGATTTAGGAGTTATGCAATAACTCCCCATCTTTGTTACTTCCACAGAAAGTGGCACAATTTCCCATGAAATGACGATCCATGAGTTATGCAATAACTCCCCGTCTTTGTTACTTCCACAGAAAGTGGCACAACTTCACATGAAATGACGATTCATGAGTTATGCAATAACTCCCCGTCTTTGTTACTTCCACAGAAAGTGGCATGAAATCACAATTTCACATGAAATGATACATGAGTTATGCAATAACTCCATATCTTTGTTACTTCCACAGAAAGTGGCATGAAATCATAATTTGATGAGTCATGAGTTATGAAATAACTCACCACATTTGTTATCCCCAGTGAGACTGGCATGAAATGCCCTTGGTTTTGAATTGATGGACATTCGATTCACCAATAATTCACATAAAATGATGATTTATGAGTTATGAAATAACTCATTTTGAGAATGCCAATGAGATTGGTAGGGTACCTTGTGATGCACTAGTGCAACTAGCTTTGCATCATGAGAAGACCATGTGGATATCACTAATGCAATTAGTGCATGGTAAAGGCATTTGCGTGAGCGCACCAACGAATGTTGGCATGCATAGAAATGCATTCAATTCTTTGCTTCGATGAAATCGTCGCATGCTTGGATATGACGAAGTCTGTCCTTATGGTTCTATTTGAGTTTGTTGGTATTAATGAGATTAATCCATCAAGCAAGAATGCGTTGTTATATCACTAATGCAATTAGTGCATGGTAAAGGCATTTGCATGAGCGCACCAACGAATGTTGGTATGCAATCAATTATTAGCTTCGATGAAATCGTCGCATGCTTGGATATAACGAAGTCCATCCTTTTGATTCCATTTGAGTTTGTTGGTATTAATGAGCTTAATCCATCAAACAAAAATGGGTTGTTCTTTGATCATTGGCTCGCAAGTGAAACTTGTTCACCAATGAGGGGCTTCTGTCACACCCCATTTTTGTCACCTTAGCTAGGACATATCATTTCATGTAGGATTTTGAGTCCTTTTTGAGTCTAGTCTTTTGCATTGAGTTTCTATGGCATTGAATATCATGTGTATGAATTTTGAAGTGATTTGGAGTTCATTTCGATGGTCAATAAGAACTTTTGCGACTTGAAGGGCATAATCGTCTTTTAAGCCGTATATTTTCCATTTGACCTTGGAATGAATCCCGAGTCATCCCATCAAGTTCATATGGTTATATAGAGTCCATATATAGGTTCAATTTCATGAATTAATGGTTTAAGATCAATTCGGCTCGTAATGGTTCGGGTTGGCTAAAAGACCCTTTCTTGGTTTGCTCAAATTGACTCATAAGACCCAACCAATTTTCTCTCAATTAACTTCAATTGGGCTTTATTTATGTCCTAAACATGTTTAGAAAGATCAATTTTCGATTGGGAAAGCATTCGGTTCGACCTTGTGTACGAACCCAGCTTAGCGACGGTGAAGCACCATGGTTAACCACCTTTGTAAAACCTAACCATGCACCCATGGTTGAGGATTTTTGTCCTAAAATGCCTAAAAATGTATTCCCCTTCGAAACACGGTCGTTTTGGCTTTTATTTCGTCAAAATCGGACTTAATTTGAAGATTTTAGGACTTCTGAAGCAAGTGGAAGTCAAAACCGAAACGGAAATAGGAAGGCCTCGGGTAACCGTCCGGGGCTGGACGGTCAGCCGTTTGGGCCCAGACGGCTAACCGTCCAGGCCTAGTTGGTCACCCGAGGAGTCCTTCTTTAAGTCAAACTCTGACTCCTCTATCCCTCTTTTGACGGTTTCCTCCGCCAAAACAACTTGTCTGAGCTTAGGAGTGTGTAGGTTTGAGTTGTTTGAGCACCAAGAGAGTCTCTAATAGCCCTAGGATCATTATTTAATGAATTAATCCTAGCCATTGGTTTAGGGGGTCAATTCTCTATATAAAGGACATGATATTCAGCACATAGGGGGAGGTTAATTGCACTTTACACTTAGAGAGAGAGAGAGCTACGAGTTTGGAGAGCTAGAAGGACTTCAAAAGGAGGCTCTTCAACCCCAAGCAAGCAAGGAAACAAGAGGTTTGAAGACAAGGAAGAGTCTACAAGAGGTAAGCCTATCCCTTTAGTGCTGAACATGAATTCTCTGCTTCTCTTGCTTCTCTTTCTCCTTCTTCTTCTATGGTAGTTCTAGTGCATGATATAGCCCCACATGTTAGGTTAGTTCCATGTTTTTAGGATAGTATATGAATGATTTTAGGATAGTTTATGGCTTTATATGCTTGACAATCCCTGGTTTACCAAGGATTTGATAGCCTGATTCGCTCTATCTTCTTAAATCATGCATAGTTCACATGTTTAGGTCGCTGTGATAGTTATCATGTGTTGATGTTCCTGTTAGTTAATATATGCTATATGAATGATATTCATGATAATTTGAGCATGTCTTAGAGTCATTTAGTAGGTTTTTATGCATATTTGCAAGATTAGGGTTTCGATAACCCTGAAGTCGCATAGGTCTTATACAGCATACTTAGCTTAGTTTTGTGAGTTGTTGCTCATCATAGTCATTCTATATATGCTGCATATAGTTGAATCATGCTAGGTTTGCATTCATATAGTATATTTTATAGGGTTTTTGGAGACGTTATGCTAGGTTTGCATTCATATAGTATATTTTATAGGGTTTTTGGAGACGTTATCCTTTTTTAAGGATAATTATCCTTTTCGTTGAGTGAGGTTTTGCATGAGAGTCTTCTGTGATGTGTTTAAGCATGAAATCTTTTCTGTTGTGTTCTATGGTATATATTTTACGTAGGATATGCTGATTGCACCTACCCATAACGACTTTCTTACGTGAAATTATCCTAGGATAGTTTCGCTTAAGAAAGCTCGCCGTAGGAAGGTCTATTTTCATGTTTTACATAAAATGACATCTTTTTCATTAGAGTATGCTTTGTTATCATGTTTATTGATGTTATTGGAGTCTCTTATGCTTGTTAGTGTGTCTTTCATAGGTTTTTATGCATGTTAGTTAGGTCATTGCATGTAGGATTGAGTTAGAGTCTTTAGTTATTCATTATTCTTGTTGTTTGCATGATTAATGGATGATTTTAGGCTTTGTCAAGGTTCTGTCCAGATTAGGATATTGTTTTCTTTGCATGATTGTGTGCACTTGTAAGGGTGCAAACAGGTACAATGCTTGTCCTATTGCAAATAGGGCTGCTATGGTCTGAAATGGCTAATGTTTAGAGCTTGTGCGCTCAGGTAAGTAGGGTTTGAAGGTGCCCCAATTCACCTTTCTTTTTCTTTCTTTTCTCTTCTCCCTCCTAGGGTTACTTCTTAATACAAGCTTATGGTAATTATCAAAGGTTTCCTTCAATATAAAATTCTGGTTTTTTATCAAGGTTTTCCTCTTATGGAAGTTTTCTGTTTTGGATTAAATCAATATATTTTCAAATGAGGAAACCTAGGGTTATTACCATAGGTTTGTATTAGGTTGTAACCCTATTCTTTTCGAACTACGTGGACTTTGATCCATGTATTTCGCTGCATGGTACGTAGGCGCTCTTCGTGAGGCTCAAGTCCGTTCTAGGATCCAAGTATCCTAGGCTTTTTCTTTTCTTTTCTTTTCTTTTCTGTTTTGTTTTATTTGAGTGATTGTGCATGAGATGATTGGATGAAATATATGATATGCATGCTGCCTTGTGATGATATATGATGATATTTGAATGGAAAAGATCTTAAGTTAGCCCAATCAAATTAAGAGACCAACTCGGGCGATGTGGGTGCCTATGGGTTTTTGCCCAGAACCTTCCCACGTCGTAACTTAGCCCCCGGATCCAATCTTCTGGTTTCAAAGACTTTGCTTTTCCTTTAATGGAGTCATGTGGTTTTGAAAATAAAACATTTTTGTGGTTTTCCTCTTTTCTCTAAAAAATGAGGTGGCGACTCCTTTTTGTCTGTTGTCTTTAAACCCCCCATATATGATTTTTGCCAAACCCTTGTGGGCGCCGCGCTTTTTCGTGGGTTCACAAACATGTTAGATACACATGTTAACTTTGATTTTGGGTATAATCGAAGATTTATAATTTGTTGATTGAATACCAACATACTTTGAGAACATAGAAACATGTTAGGCACACATGTTCATGGATATTGATAATTCATGGTAGAAACATTTGGACATATGCATAATTCCATGAGGAATTGTTTTCATATGCATTTGGGAGCATATTTAGGATGGGAATCCTAATGAGGACTTAAGTATATACATGTGTAGGCACACACATACATTTACATATCGGGTTGTTTATTACCCAGAGTTTTGGGGAGATTAGTGCATGGCATGTACACCATTTATAGCCTAGAGTCTTGGCTTCATATAAGAGTTAGAATATCCAATGGGTTAGGACATCCATTATTTCCTTTTTATGGTATTCGAGGCCGAGTCTCTAAGGTCGGGGCTTAGCATGCGTATTTTTCCTTGGTGTTGTGGGTTATTTATGGTTTGTGATGTATCTTTAATTTTCCTAATTTGAGATTATCAAGTCTGATAATCTTTCTGTTGATTCATTGGTAGTGCTTTGTGCAATATTTGTTTGATTGGGTGGGTTCTAGTGGTCCATATTCCCATGTGTCACACCCCATTTTTGTCACCTTAGCTAGGACATATCATTTCATGTAGGATTTTGAGTCCTTTTTGAGTCTAGTCTTTTGCATTGAGTTTCTATGGCATTGAATATCATGTGTATGAATTTTGAAGTGATTTGGAGTTCATCTCGATAGTCAATAAGAACTTTTGCGACTTCAAGGGCATAATCGTCTTTTAAGCCGTATATTTTCCATTTGACCTTGAAATGAATCCCGAGTCATTCCCTCGAGTTCATATGAGTACATAGAGTCCATATAGAGGTTCAATTTCATGAATTAATGGTTTAAGATCAATTCGGCTCGTAATGGTTCGGGTTGGCTAAAAGACCCTTTCTTGGTTTGCTCAAATTGACTCATAAGACCCAATCAATTTTCTCTCATTTAACTTCAATTGGGCTTTATTTATGTCCTAAACATGTTTAGAAAGATCGATTTTCGATTGGGAAAGCATTCGGTTCGACCTCGTGTACAAACCCAGCTTAGCGACGGTGAAGCACCATGGTTAACCACCTTTGTAAAACCTAACCATGCACCCATGGTTGAGGATTTTTGTCCTAAAATGCCTAAAAATGTGTTCCCCTTCGAAACACGGTCGTTTTGGCTTTTATTTCGTCAAAATCGGACTTAATTTGAAGATTTTAGGACTTCTGAAGCAAGTGGAAGTCAAAACCGAAACGGAAATAGGAAGGCCTCGGGTAACCGTCCGGGGCTGGACGGTCAGCCGTTTGGGCCCAGACGGCTAACCGTCCAGGCCTAGTTGGTCACCCGAGGAGTCCTTCTTTAAGTCAAACTCTGACTCCTCTATCCCTCTTTTGACGGTTTCCTCCGCCAAAACAACTTGTCTGAGCTTAGGAGTGTGTAGGTTTGAGTTGTTTGAGCACCAAGAGAGTCTCTAATAGCCCTAGGATCATTATTTAATGAATTAATCCTAGCCATTGGTTTAGGGAGTCAGTTCTCTATATAAAGGACATGATATTCAGCACATAGGGGGAGGTTAATTGCACTTTACACTTAGAGAGAGAGGGAGCTACGAGTTTGGAGAGCTAGAAGGACTTCAAGAGGAGACTCTTCAACCCCAAGCAAGCAAGGAAACAAGAGGATTGAAGACAAGGAAGAGTCTACAAGAGGTAAGCATGTCCTTTCAATGCTGAACATGAATTTCTCCTTCTCCTTCTTCTCTTTCTTCTTCCTCTTCTAGGATAGTTGTGGTGCATGCAATTGCTCTTCTTATGGATGGAATTCAATGTCTATGTGATGTTATATGAATGATTTTAGGATAGTTTATGGCTTTATATGCTTGATAATCCCTGGTTTACTAAGGATTTGATAGTCTTATTCTTTCTATCCTCTTAAATCATGCATAATTCACATGTTTAGGTTGCTGTGATTGTTATCATGAGTTGATGTTTTTGTTAGTCAATATATGCTATATGAATGATATTCATGATAATTTGAGCATGTCTTAGAGTTATTTCATAGGTCCTAATGCATGGTTGTGAAATTAGGGTTTCGATAACCCTGAATTCACACAAGTTTTATACAGCATACTTAGCTTAGTTTTGTGAGTTGTTGCTCATCATAATCATTCTATATATGCTGCATATAGTTGAATCATGCTAGGTTTGCATTCATATAGTATATTTTATAGGGTTTTTTGGAGACATTATCCTTTTCTAAGGATAATTATCCTTTTCGTTGAGTGAGGTTTTGCATGAGAGTCTTTTGTGATGTGTTTAAGCATGAAATCACTTCTATTATGTTCTAGGGTATATATTTTACGTAGGATATGTTGATTGCACCTCCCCATAACGAGTTTTTTACGTGAAATTATCTTAGGATAATTTCGCTTAAGAAAGCTCGCCGTAGGAAGACCTATTTTCATATTTTACATGAAATATCATCTTTTTTATTAGAATGAGCTTTGTTATCATGTTTATTAATGTTATTGGAGTATCCCATGCTTGTTAGTGTGTCTTTGATAGGTTTTTATGCATATTAGTCGAGTCATTGCATGTAGGATTGAGTTAGAGTCTTTAGTTATTCATTTTTTTTGTTGTTTGCATGATTAATGGATGATTTTAGGCCTTATCAAGGTTCTGTCCAGATTTGCATATTGCTTTCTTTGCATGATTGTGTGCACTTGTAAGGGTGCAAACAGGTACAATGCTTGTCCTATTGCAAATAGGGCTGCTATGGTCTGAAATGGCTAATGCTAGGAGCTTGTGCGCTCAGGTAAGTAGGGTTTGAAGGTGCCCCAATTCACCTTTCTTTTTCTTTCTTTTCTCTTCTCCCTCCTAGGGTTACTTCTTAATACAAGTTTATGGTAATTATCAAGGGTTTCCTTCAATAATAAATTCTGGTTTTTATCAAAGTTTTCCTCTTGTGGAAGTTTTCAGTTTTGGATTAATCGATGTATTTTCAAATGAGGAAACCTAGGGTATTTACCATAGGTTTGTATTAGGTTGTAACCCTATTCTTTTCGAACTACGTGGACTTTGATCCATGTATTTCGCTGCATGGTACGTAGGCGCTCTTCGTGAGGCTCAAGTCCGTTCTAGGATCCAAGTATCCTAGGCTTTTCTTTTCTTTTCTTCTCTTTTTCTGTTTTGTTTTATTTGAATGATTGTGCATGAGATGATTGGATGAAATATATGATATGCATGTTGCCTTGTGATGATATATGATGATATTTGAGTGGAAAAGATCTTAAGTTAGCCCAATTAAATTAAGAGACCAACTCGGGCGATGTGGGTGCCTATGGGCTTTGCCCAGAACCTTCCCACGTCGTAACTTAGCCCCCGGATCCAATTTTCTGGTTTCAAAGACTTTGCTTTTCCTTTAATGGAGTCATGTGGTTTTGAAAATAAAACATTTTTGTGGTTTTCCTCTTTTCCCTAAAAATGAGGTGGCGACTCCCTTTTTGTTTGTTGTCTTTAAACCCCTTATATTTTTGCTAAACCCTTGTGGGCTCCGCGCTTCTTTTTCGTGGGTTCACACTATGGATCCACTTCTTTTGGTTTGAAGGCGGCTAACCTTATATATTGTTGGATGTAATGTATATATTGGATGGCTTGTAATGATTTGGGTTGCAGATTCGACACTGGGTACGAAATGTCATGATATGTGTGATTTTGTGGTAGTACTTTGTATAAGTACTAGCCATTTGGATGTAAGACATGTGAGTCTTGTGATTTATAATGTGTGCCTCTGGGATATAGATTATTGTGCATGATTTGGGATGGTTGAATGCCCTTGTATTGATGTATTTGATGGTGTGTGAATATAACCGTATTACTGCGGTTACATACACTTATGTATTGGTGTGCTTATTGAATTGATGGGGTGTATTTAAGTATATCTATATTTTGGTATAGATTGGATGTTATAAAGCTATGTATATATGAGTCTATTTTGGGATTGTTGGAGTATACTTATGTATATCTTTGTGGTGAGATTTATGTATGTGTATATATTGGTTTGCATCTATGGGGTTGCTAGAGGTGTGATTTTGTTGTAAGTATGTAATGTGTAATATATTGTGTTTGGGTAATATACAAGTTGGTGTTGTATATGTGATGTGGGTATAGGATCTTTGTAAGAACCTTGATCCTCGTTGAGAGAGTTCTTGGGAAGAGCTCGTTATTATGCTTGAGTTGATATGCTTTGTATTGGTTATGCATTTGCTTTGAATATTGTTGGGTTTGGTTTTAAGCAATGCGTGCTCATTGCTAGTTGCTACTTTGGGTAAACCCTCAGTAGTTTGATGGATGTGCTAAGGTCACACATGAAGGAACTTGTGACTATTTTTAGAATGTGATGTTAATACTTGGAAATGTATTGTGGGCCTAGAAATTGTTTGCCTCTTGTTATATGTGATGTTGGTTGAATATTGGTGAGTAACACCAATTTTGTTATGATTTTGTGTTGAGAATTGAAGACGGTATAGTCTTTTGCGTTTGTAATGCTTGTTGAGATTGGTGAGTGACACCAATTGTATTGTGATTTTAAAATGAGAATTGTTGGTTGTAGACTAGCCATGGTTGTTAGTGCCACTATGTTTGTGATTCATGGTATTCCACATTCTTTATTTCTTTCATGACGAGTTATCATTGAGTTTGATGTGTTGAAATTCGAGGACGAATTTCCAATTAGTGGGGGAGAATTGTAACACTTGTAATTTTAATTAAGGTATTAAGGGTTTAATCTATGGTTAACATAGTTAATCCCATGATTTGATGGATGACCATATGTATGGGTAATACATGTATATGATGTTAGGATGTTATGATTGAATTTTTGTGATCGAGGGTTCTTTGTTTGATTGTGTTAAGATATGTTTTGGTGAGCTACGTACCTCTTTGTGGTGCTTGCTGAGTATTATAGTTGACTATAACCCTTTATAGTTGACTATAATAAACAAAATATTTAGTTTTGTGCCTGTTAAGTGTTATAGTTTACTATAACAACTTATAGTCGACTATGACACACAGAATGTTGCAGTATTGTTCATTGGGGAGTTATAGTCGACTATAACTTGACTAAAATTCATTATAGTCGACTATAACACACGGGATTTCTGCTGAAAGACAAGATTTTATGAGGCGAAAAGACCATTCTACCCCTCCTTTATGTTTCCTATAAAACCTATTTTCTAGAGGGTTCTTACCCATTTTTCCTCAGCTTATCGAGAGAAGGGGGATACGAAAGAGAGAGGGAGGGGACGGTGGAGAGAGAAATAGTTTCTCCCTCCATTTTCATGGGTTTTCATGCATTGTGAGCATGATTTATCTTCTCTCCACCTGGTTGTACACTTGATCTACTTCTTGGGAGTATTATTCATGGATTTTGTAGTTGGGGTTTCTTATTTGGGCTCATGTATGTGTTCTTGGAGCTTGCTCTTGGTGGATTAAGCTTGGATTTCATGGGATTTGGCATGGATGTTCATCTTTACCAAATTCCTTTGCATTCGAGAGGTTTGGTTGCATCTTGGAGTTGGAATCTCCATTCTCTTCATCAACCAAGTCATTTGGAAGCTAGGGCTTGGATTGGGAGCTTGCATGTGCATTCTAAGACTTGGATTTCACACTTACGACACACAAGGTTGCATTTTCCACACATTTGGTTAAGGTAGGTGCAATTTACATGGGTTTAAACTATTGACATGATAATATGGTATATATTGTCATAGTATTTGTTATTCTTGGAATTTAGAATATGGGTATTGATGATTTATGGAATAAATCTTGAAATGGAACTTTAGGTAATTGATGGTATAAATTGGGAATTATGTCTATTGAGAATTATGGGTTATCCTATGCTTTTTGGGAACTATAAATGTATGGATTTTATGGGTATTTTTATATGGGTAATTGATACTTTTGGTTTATGATCTTAAGGTTGTAATCATAAACGGGTATTTATGTTGTTATCATAATTTGGTATAATTATGATATTATTTGATTATGGTTTATATGGTATATTTTGGAGATGATTTTGGTTAAAATCATTTTTATGGTTTATTGTGTTGCATGTTGGGCATAACCATGCATAAATGGACTTAATAATCAACTGGGTAATGTTGAGGGCTATTGGAGCTAGGACTACTGCGGTCCCGAAGGAAAGGGATGTCGTGCTGTGTTTTCCTATCCTCTAGTCCTGGGCTACTTTGTGTTGTCCTGAATCCGGGCTACTGCGGTCCCAGGTAGGGATGTTGTGCTGTGTTGTCCCGGGGATGAGGCTACTGCGGTCCCAGGTGGGGATGTCTTGTTGTGTTGTCCTCTTGGAGGTTGGGTTGTGATTCCTCCATTTCGTGCGCGATAGCCCCTTTGTGGGGAAGTTGGGTAATTAATGGAATTGATTAAATGGACATGGGTCACATGCATTGGGCATTATGCATCATTGTTTTAACTTATGGATTATAACTTATTTTCAGAGTTATAATATACTTGGGGGAGTATATTTCTGTTTTAAATGATATAATTGGGTTCTATCTATATCATTGCTTTAGTTTACTATGTTAAATTGTATCTACTGAGTTGGCAAACTCACACCTATCTTCTTAAATGTTTTTCAGTATTACAAGATATGATTTATGAAGCTTAAGCGGAGGCATGCTTACTTGGGATTTATTAATGTGGTTTATTAATGTATTTTTCATGGGATAAATGAATGTGTTTCATTAATTTTATTTTGGGCCTATGGTCGACGGATTTGTAATATTATTAAGGGTTGTAATTTTATTTATTTATAGATGCGAGTATATATGGGAATTCGATGCATGGGATGATACCACACTTATGGATGACATGGAAATTTTTATAGAATGAATTTTTATAATAGGTTTTACAATGGTATGTCCTATCTACAAATGGGTCATGTCTGAAAAAGGGAAAAGGTTTTAAAATGGTTGAAAATTTGACACCTGTCATCCTCTTTTACCAAATGATTTATTAAAATAAAGCTTGTTTTATCACTAATGATCACGGCTTAATTAATTTGGGTCGTGACAGTGGTTAATTTTAGGCTTCTGAACAATTTTTTTATTTTCATGCCCAGAAATCATCAACGGCTTGAAATTCCTCAAATCAACCGAGACAACATTCACTTCTAGAAAAGGATCTGAAGTTGTTACTATATCATCTTTCTTTTCTGGAAACTTCAACTTCCCACAGTTAATACCATCTTGAACAAGATTCCGAAACACTACACAGTTATTGGTAGTATGAGATTTCACCCCATGCCACTTACAGTAATGGTCGGCTTCTTTGGTTGCAACCTTATGCCCTTCCAAAACTTTGAGGTATTTTCCTGCCAACAAATGATCAAAAATATCACTTGCCTTTGAAATATCAAAGGTGTACCTTTTTCCAATCTCCATTGGGTTCCTCCTGGCCTTTGTTGTTGCTGGTGGAGGCACCTCAACATCCTTTCTTTGCAAAGCTGGGTATACTATTGGCCTCTGGCCAATGATTTCTATAAGATCAATCTCATAGTTGGGATCTTGAAAATAAGTTCCATATGAAGAGTTGTTATATTGATCAACTTCTTTTAACAATCTTTCATATCTCGAGGTCCTGGTTGATAACTCAAACAGATCCTCGAAATCTACACCCTCAAATTTCTTCCTGAGATCAAAGTTCAGGCCGTTTTGAGCCAGTCCAACAAATTCGGGCTTTGGTAATTGTATCATGCATTTTGTCCTGGCCCTCTTAAAACGAGAAATATATTGGTCAGATGTTTCCCTCGACATTTGCCTAAACCGAGACAAATCTGCTATAGTCACCTCAGGTTCAAATTGACAAAACTGCATATGAAAACTCTCCTCCATTTCCCCCCAAAAATGAATAGAATTTGGAGGTAGGGTAATATACTAAACAAAAGCAGAGCCAATCAAGGAATTCCCAAACGGCCTAAGCTTATAAAATTCATTATTTGCTAATTCCCCACATTGGATTATAAATCTGCTAATGTGTTCAATTGTAGAACAACGTTCTTTCCCAGAAAATAAAGAAAAATCAAGACATCTAAAGCCTCTGGGAAATTCATTACATTGTTCTATCCACTCCGGATAAGGTTTCCTATACATTGGCCTATGAATTCTTCTATTTGGGTGATGGCCAACATAATTCTCAATTATATTCATCACTTAATTACGGTCAGGCCGACCGTTCTGAGGAATTCCATAATTTCTTGGACCAAATCTCTGGCCTGCATTTTCTGGTAAGACTATAGGCATATGATAATCATCAGTCACTGTTTCCATCGGCCTGAAATAGCCGTTATTTGGCATAGTATGAACGGTCTGCCTATTCTCCTGAACTCCAATAGACTCTACTGATGTTTGGACTTTATAAGGCCTGGAGTCATTTTCGAATAAAGGATTTGTAATCCTTTCAACCACTTCCTTTCCTTTAGGGATTTGAACTGACGTTTGATTTTGTACATGGTTTCAGCCTAAAACTTCCTGGCCGTTTAAATTATCAGACTTCTTGCCCCCTCCCCCCTGGGAAGTTTCAACCATAGGTTGGTTAAATTGACCAGTCCTAAAAGATGGGGGTACGTAAACTTTATCTTCCTCTATCTTAGAGAAAGATATTTTAGGAGAATGATTCAAAATCTCAACTTCAGGCTGTTCACTCACACCACCTATTTTTTCTTGACTTGAGTCCATGGGACTCTCATTCTTTTCTCCTTTATCTAGTGGTGGCATTCTATTTATAAGCATTTGAATGGCATTGGTTAAAGAAGCCATAGCCAATTCATTCTTCTTCATTGAAATTTCATTTTTCTTAGTAGACTCTTTAAGAATCTCCATCATTGAACTACTTGAAGTCACAAGGCCTTGCACGGCCTTGGACAGATCCTTGATGGAATTGTCCAACTGTTCTAACATAGAAAATTCTCTTACCGGAACTCCCTCAAGTTGAACCTCCTCTTCAGAAGGCAACTGTCCTTCCAGAGAACTTCCAGTGCACGAGTATTTCTTTTCGACATTGACACCTAAGTGGTCCCACCGGGCGTGCCAAAATGGTGTTCGTACTAAAAATGGTCTTCCTAGGTCTGTGAATTTTGCGGGCGTGCCAGGGCCAAAATCAGCCCCAAGTTGTGCTTACACAACCCCTTACGAATTGTGATTGAAATGTCAGGCGATTGAAAAAGGAAAAGGAGTTCTTCCTTTAAGATTCTGGCGTGAATGTCACAAAAGAAAACCAAACACACATGTAAATATTAAACTGAAATGAAAAGAGTTGAGAATACATTACCAGACATGATTTGAAAATGAAATCCACAAAGCTTGAACTCCAAATACGAACTAAAGCAATTACAGCACGAAATTGAAATGAAATTGTTTGCTGGAAAGAGTTTGAAAGCTATTCTAATTACAACTACTCCTATGATAGAGAGATCCTGAGAAGGATTGTTGGTTGTGGAACCCTTTCTTCATCTTCATTTATGAAATTTATAGATAGCAGCTAATTCCAACTGACTGGAAGTTACTGACCGTTTTCTCCAGCCTGTGATGGTAGTTATGCACATGTGAAAATTCCCAATAACTGCTAGGAGTTACTTGGCAGTTTTTCTTCAGCCTTTAAACTTGTGCCACCTGTCCACTTTGAACTTAAGAAGATAGTTGGAAGTTATTGGCAGTTACTTCTGGCCTGCAATTTCGCCTCAACTTCCATGATCATGAAGCAGTTACCTTTGGCCTGTAGCAAAACGCCAAGTGTTCCTCCATGACTTCAAACTGCAAAACCACTAACTTCCTCATGATGCATGTTCTCCCATCTGAACTCACCCATGTTCTCCACTCCTCATCTTAAAACCACTCAAAACAATTGACATGTGTTTGTCCTTTATTAGCCGAATACCCAACCAATCAAATAACTCCAAGCACACGTGGACCAATGATTTTTAACCCCACTAAAAACCGATTTTGAGGGAAACAGGTATGTGTCTTAGATGACTTTGACGTTGTAAAGCTGGCAAGAGAAATCATTAATGGTCTGTTTAGTTGTCCAATTTGAAATTTAACAATTCAAAAAAATTTACATAGGTGTGAAGACATAAATATATTGCCTTGAATTATAAAGAATTCATGAAATATTACTATTTTGAATTGACACTCTTATTTGTGATGATAACTATTATTTTATTAAATTTGTTAATTCAAAATGATGGAGTGAGTCTTAAATACTATGTAAAATTTATTGGTTTTTAATAGAGTGTGCCTTCAATACCCGACCCCGAAACTGTTCTACTTGTTACAGCTGTTTGCGGTTTAAACATTATTACTGGTTTTTGATGTCAGGGACTACTCCAAAAACTGTTGCAAGCAAGGAATGGTGGGAAGAGACAGACAAGAATTAAGAGAGGCAACCTCCTCAATTGTTAAAGACATGCATGGATTTGGTTGATAATGCTGCGAACATTAATTATTGGATATAAATTAATCTCAGTGATGGAATCTTCAAGTGCTAATTGTTTCTTACCGATTCAGTTCATATGCGATTCTTAATTCAATTTCAGCGAATTTTCAAACCCGATGAATCCATTTTCTATAGGGGTGTTTTTTTTTAGAACTTCAGATACTGGCTATTTAGACACAATCTAGTTATTCAATTTCAGCGTCACATTGAGATGAGATTGGATAGGTGTTTAATTTTTTGTAATTGGCTCTACTTTTGGCCTCATTCCTCTTGTTATTCTTTGGTTAGAATATGCTCTGATCACAATCCTATTGTATTCTCCGCTGAGAAGAATTAATGTCTGTCGTCAAGGTCCTGTTTCTTTCAAGTTCTTTGATTTGTGGACCTCTCATCCAACTTTCTTGGAGTTGGTCAAAACTTACTTGTCCAGCTCCTTTTCGACACCCCTTGCCAAGCAAACTTCTAGGAGAACAAAGGAGCCTACCTAACTTCCCCAAAACTTTTTCTGCAACGTTAAAAGACAAATGTCTCCCCCATGTGCTCAAGGAGCCAAGGAGGTTGGGTATGGTGAAGGGTGTAAACTGAAATGATCTAACTGATATTTGGTTACGAATTTTGGTAACTGGTCGGACGTCATAGCATTATATATATAACATCTTGTCTACATGGGCACATGAAGTATGAGTATTGAGAAGGCTGGCGAGCCCGATTGGGCATTAATATATATATAAAAATCTTGCCCCAACATGAGCATTAATCCTTAATCATGTCTAGCGAGCCCAAATTTTCTTTTTTGTTTTTTCAAGAGAAAAGAGGGTAAACATCATAAGATACTGTAGACACCCATTTTGTCTTTATGTTTGATGGTGAGTTCCTAATGATGAGATCTGTGATATTTATTGTCAACCTAGGTCTTTTTTCTGCGAGCAAAACAAGCAATTATATATATATCTTTGTGTGTGTGTATATCTATATATATATATATATATGTATATGGGACAGGATCCATGGACCCATAAAAAGCACTTAATTTTTGACACAACTTATTAGCCATCAGATCTTAAAAGATCTAAGGGTCTTAAACAATGTTGATGTGGCTAGTTTTTTTAACCTGAGCTGACGTGGCAATGATATATATCATCAATAAAAAAAAAAGTGAAGTGCTAATAAGTTGCTCAATCCCCAGATCTACGTTCCCTCTTCCCTCTTCCCTCTTCCCAATCCATCATCTCTCTCACCAAACCCTAGGTTGGGAGACGGCGGGTTGACAGCAAGATACCGACAACGATAATTTGACGAGGGTGCAACAGGACACTATAGAGACAATGAGTATTGTTTGAATCCTCCTGTCAGTTTTATATCTCAAATCCTTTGAAGAAAAAGATGAATCTCTAATGGTGGGTTCACGGGTGAGACGATGGCACTAGGACAGGGGATGGAATTCTAGCAACTCTTAGGAACTTAATTCCTTTCTCTCCCTATTTTATTTTCATTTTTCCTCACCAAATAGTTGAATCAAGAGGTTCCCTTTTGGTTTCAACCTCTGGGTTGATTGTTTAGTTTTCAATAGATAAAAGAGGTCTTTTTTTTTCATTTGTTTTTTGGTGCTTCCTACCATATCATGTGTAAATTGTGACCTGATTTGGTTCTGAATAAAAATGGACACCAGTTGGTCTAAATTTTTTTCTATGGCTTTAATAAGGAATGATTTGTTGATATTTCAGTTTACCTTTAGATTGAAATTCTGTGACCTGCGAAACTGATAGTAAATAATGTAAATTGGTCCATGAATGATTTTAGAAAAGGTGTATATTATATTTTAGTCCAGATTCAAATACAAAATGACTAAATTTGAAGTCATATTTTATATTTTGTGACCTTCGGCACAGTAATGGAAGCATGCCTCATGGAGCATGCTCATGGACTATGGCAGTCTAGGCAATTTAGGCTTTCCTTTCAGCATCATCAACTAGCGGTTGCACCTCATCTCTTGTTTTTTCCAAATTCTGAGTCCTGAAATTTCCAATGTTGCTTTTGTAAAAAAACTGATGCCCAAGCTGACGCCTAATTGGAGCAGCCACATACTCTTGGATTTTCTCCACCATGTACTCTCCCATTTTCTCCGCCAACTGGTCTCTGGTTTTCCCCGCAATGTAAAAGACAGCAATTGAAAAGAAGACAAAGGACAGAGCCATTTCTTACCCCTTGTTTTTTTCTTTTAGTTTTAAACAGAGAATACAAATAAAGAGAATTCAACGCAAGCCCAAAACAGACGAATAAGAGTTCTATTGGAGAGAAAAAAATTAATGGTGAGGAAAACTGAAAGGAGTGAAAGTTTTAGGAGAAACGAAGCTAAAACATCATTAGATTGATTTGGTGAGCATAATGGAGCAAAAGAATTCAAGAGCAGATGGAAGACTCCTTGTTTGGTGCCATTTTGCATTTTGAAATCCATCCCCTGTTAACGGCGTTTGCTTCTCCTGCAAATGCTAAACCTTCCTCATCCCAGCCATTGATAATTGCATCTCCTATGTGTCCGAAATCTAATGCTAAATTGAGCGTCCAGTTGAAGACCTCAACTTGAGCAAATCCCAATCCAATCTGATCATAGGCAAATATAATTTACTAAAGCTTATAATTTATAATTTTCCCATGTGTAACAACAGCGAGTGTATGTATATCAATGTAAAAAATCCCAATTAGTGGAAAAAAATGAACCCCAAATATTAAATCAACAAAGTTGAATCATTCCAAACCATTTCAAAGCTATTAAGAAGTCTGTAATTCACAATATGCAAATATGTCAAATTGGTGTCAATCTTGACGAGAATGGAACTCGTTAAAGTCTATATACCATTTCAATATTTAAATAGCAAACATAGCTATGCACCCATATATATTGAGGTACCAATACACTCAATCATGACCCTAGATACTCTTATTGGGTTGCAAATGTTAGAAAATGAGTAAAGTTATGCACTCAAATTATACTAATTCTAACCACACGTATAGAATAGAATATGAGGTACCATATCAAATGCAATTGAATATGGTAACCTTAACCAGGTAAGAACATCTTTTCCTATACAACATTGAATATGGGGGCCAAAAAAAAAAAAAAAAAGACCATTCAAGATATTACTGGCAATTTTTTTTTTTTTTTTTTTTTTGGGGGAAGAAACACTCCTGTATAAAAATCAATCCCAAAAGAAAACATAATCTGAAATTGCACACCCAACAGTAGCATAAGAGATAATGATGCATGCACATTTTGCCATACACTAACAATACTAATCTCAATCATGAATTAAATCCAATCCTAGCTTCAAAAGAGATAATGTAAGTTGGGAAATTTCCTGTTACATATATAGTCCAAAACTTAAAAAACCATGTCTGTTACATGGTCCAAAATTTTTTGCCTACACCCCATTATATAACGAACAAAACGAAGATCAAAACTCAAACAAGCCCACTATAATCTTCACCCATCAGCCTACAAAATAATAGTAGGTGAAAGTTAATTTTGATTACTAAAAAAATACCATAATATGATTCTCTAAATGCTCAAGAACTGATAAATTTGTGACTACCAAATAAAAATAAATAAAAACCCATTAACTCACATTAAATTTCATCACTCCCCATATCTTGATCCAACTCTTGTGTTTCTACATTATCTGAAATGGCAAAAATGACAATAAGATCTATGATATGTAAATTAAGAAGAGTTTATTGGAAGATATTTATCAATAACGATAGTTCACTTACATTGGTTAGTAGATTTAGTCTTTTTTCTATTTGGATTTTTGGGACAATTCCGCTTGTCATGTCCTAACTTCTAGCATAGCACACACTTTCTATTCCCCTTCTCTTGGGCTAACTCAAGACTGCTTTTCAATCTGCTAGAACTAGTAGTAATTTCTTTCACCTTTACATCCTTCTTCCTACCCTTAGTTTGTGAGATATTTGGATCCAAAAGCAACAATTGAGTTGACTTATTAGTGCATTCATCAACTACACTTTGGGAAACATTGATTGGAGACTCAGAAACTTGTGAAAGCTTTTTGGATAATTCATTCATAGCTTCCATGTAAATTATGTATTTCTCATTTGAAGGTGCTGCATGACAAGCCAATGTAGTAGAATGCAGACACATGTGTCTAAGTCTCAATGCCTCTAAATCTTCTTTGCCATCATTCATCACCAATCCTTCTGAATCAACAATTCTAAATTTATTTGCCTCTTTCTTCCATCTTGCAAGAACAAAATGATCTGGTATTTTATCGATGTCTAAACGAACAAACACTTTCAAAATATGCCTACATAGTATTCCCCAGAACTCAAAATTTTGGCATTCACACGTACCCTCATAAGTTTGCAAATTTAACTTCACCACAAACTCTTCAGGGTCTCCAACTTTTGTTTTCACTAGGTATGTGTGAAATTCATTGTCACATCCACTTTCTTCAACTTTGTAACGACTAACTTGATCCCATTCAAGTAAGAATTTGTTGAACACATTTCTGGTATACAACTTTGCAGCATGCTTTAAAAGGAAATCATTATCATTGACAATTCGATCCTTGTGTTCTGACTCAAAATCTTCATCCCTCTCTCTTTTCACAATCTTCTTTAGTGCTTGCTCATACTTTACAACAAATTCTCTAAGACTTGTTGTTGATGTAACAAATGCATCAAAAAATGCATTAATGCCCTCACTACGTCCAGTAGTATTCATTCTAGCAAAAAAAGTCCCACGGTTAAAAACAGGCACCCAAGAATCACGTATTTCATAAATTTGATTAAGCCAATCATTACTTTCCAAACCATTCTCCATAACCAAGGTCTTCCACTTCTCTTCAAAATCATCTATTTTGTACATCGACCAAATACATTTTTTCATGCTATTCTTGAATTTTGACTTCTTAGAGTACACTTGAGACAACTTCTCGGCAAACTTCTTCTTAATGTGCCAAATACATAGACGATGGCAGGTGTTAGGCAAAACCTTGGCAATTGCTACCCTCATTGCCAAGTCTTGGTCAGTAATGATAGAAATTGGATGGCATCCTCCCATAGCTTCAAGCCATGACTCAAACAACCACAAAAATGTCACCTCTGTCTCATCTTGTAAAAGCGCACATCCGAATTGTATAGTTTGCAAGTGATGGTTTACTCCTGTAAATGGTGCAAATGGCATATCGTACTTGTTCATCCGATATGTTGTATCAAATGTAACTACATCCCCGAAATATTGATATGCCATGCGTGATCGAGAGTCCACCCAAAAAAAATTGCATGCCTTCCCATCTTCATCAAATTGAATTGCATAAAAGAATTGTGGATTCTCAGCTTGTTTTTTTTGGAAGTAAGTGAGGATTGATTGCGCATCCCCACCTTCTAGCACCTTACGCCTAACATTCCTTAAGTGGTTATAACAATCTCTATTATCAAAACCAAGATGTGCACCGCCAAGAATTGAAGGAACTTTTCCAATTTGCAAGTTCTCTCTATGAAATGTTTCAGTCAAATCCTTAGCTGTCTGTGGCATATATCGAAATGACATCATTTTCATCCTCCTCGCTGGAGTAACTACTTTTTGATTGTGACTGTCATTGAAAACTGACACTTTCCATTTGCTGGTCCATTTGTCATGTAAAATCCTCAATTTAGCCTCACACCCACATTTAATAGTTGAACAATTTCTTCTTCTTTTCTTCACATTTTCTTTCATGCCAATCTCAGTCTCATAATTTTCTTCCATAGCCTTCTCTTTATCAGTCTTTGCAATATATTTTCCTTGACGTGCGCAAACAAACTTTTTACTAGTCACCTCATTTGAGCGTCCTTTTGTCTTGTTTGAACTTCGAGTGCAAATCCAAAAACCTTCCTGTCGACCATAATTTTCGTAGTAGGTTCTTATTTCTTCCATTGTATCAAAAAGCATCCCCACATACGGTGCTTTTAAATTTTCAACATCTTTCTTTGGAGTTTGGGAAGGGTCTAATTCGCCACTTTCTTCATGGAGTTCATTGATCACCTAAATAAATTTCAACTCAATAAATTATACATCATCAAGTATGAAGTTAATAAAATTAATACATATTCAAATAAATTGTTCCTATCGTATGTACACCTGGTCTGATTTCATTATAACCTATAAGCTCAAGTGTTTAAATAAATGCATGGTTCCTATTTTTTATTTATTTTTATTTTTTTATAGTCAAAGTGAATAAACTCAAGAAGTTAAAAAATAAAGTCATCAAGTCAAAAGCTTTAAAGCTTTTTGGAGAAAAACCATGCTCCTGCCACAAATTATGAATTTAAATGTACCATCCATATTTTATCAGGGTATGGGGCGAGTGAATACGACAACTATTTTTATCATTAATGATGCATATGTTTAAGAATGTTTGCTCAATGACTATAATATATTGGCATGTGGTTATCAGTTTTATTAAGGAAATTGATCTTTTGAGTTGGGTTCCCTTTTTGTTTTTGTTTTTTTTTTTTTTTTTTTTTTTGGCTGAAAGAATTTGTTTTCCTCTATTTAAGCATCTTAAATTATGGAAACCTAGGCTAATAATTTTATGAATTTCATTTTCAAAGATTTGGGGCAAATGCAATCATGAGATTCTTTTGCTTTGTTCGAACATAGGAACAAACAGTTAGGGCCCCTATCATGACATGGCCACTAGGAAAACTACAAACGAAGTTTGCTCAATGCACATGTTTTCTACGATTATTACTAAATCAATGATTTTGCACTCTCTATGCTTGATCTTTGGTCTATACATAATTTCTTGAAAATAATGCAGTAGAAATTAAAGCAACAAAATAAGAAATTAAAAAAAAAAAAAAAATCCAGCACAAGCAATCAAAACTAGATGGATATGGTGCACAACTAAACCTAGAAATGCTTACCTCAGTTTGAGAAGAAATTCTAGCTATTGGAGCCTCTAAGTCTCCCACTCCCACCATTTGAGATTCTTTGAGAGAGGGAGGCTAGGATTTGAGATGGTTGCCTCAAAGTCTCCCACTTCAACCATTACAAATTCTTTGAGAGAGAAAGTTAAGATGGAGAACGGGTACAAATTATAAAAAATCATCTTGTCGCTGCAACCTCATCGGATTATTATCGTCGGTATTTTGCTGCCGGCCCGTCGTCTCCCAACCTAGGGTTTGGTGAGAGAGAATGGTGGAGTGGGTAGAAGGAAGGTAGGAAGAGGGAACGTACTTGGATTTGGGGATTGAGATATTTTATAATACTTGATTTTTTTTTAATTGCAGATATATATAAGTGCCACATCAGCTCAGGTTAAAAAAACTAACCACATCAGCATTATTTAAGACCCTTGGATCTTTTAAGATCTGATGGTTAATAAGTTGTGTCAAAAGTTAAGTGCTTTTTATGAGTCCATGGATCCTGTCCCATATATATATATATATATAAGATAAGACCAATTGGGTAGAGTCCTTCCCATACACCATTCTCACCCTTTTCATCATTCTCATTCATCCCTTATTCATTTCAACTCATTTCCTCTCAATTGCGTACGCATGATTACTTCCTTTCCGGTTTTTTATTAGTATATTGCCTTTTTTTTTTATTAGTTTATTGTATATCAAATTCTACTTTTACTAGTTTATTATTTTGTTTTGATTGCTTTTGTTATGCTGATTCTTTATACATGATCCTTATATATTGTTGTAGTGGGAATGCATGTGTTTTAGATCAAATTGGGGTTCTAACTTACGCAAAAAAAAATAAAAATATAATTGGGCTTCTATTGGTTTTTTTTCTTTGGTGTTCTTACGTATAAATATACTCCATATGTGTGTGTGTTGGAAAATTTGGGGTGGCTTTTTCGCAGAATTTGGACCTTTTCCTTTTCTATTTTTTCATTTGAATTGCAGGTCTCGTGGGAGTTTGTTGGAAAATTTGTTGTTTCTGAATGTGAGGCTTATTCAATATCAAAATGGAGCTGGTAGGCCTGCATCTTTGTAAGATTCAATTTTACGCATTAATATGTTAATCGCAACTGTATGCTTGTGTGAACAATATCAACTCTTTTTTGGATTTACTTTTGAAACATCCCAAGAACCATTAACCCTTCTGATTATTTTCTTTCCCTTCACAAAAGAGAGTAGTGTGTACATTCCTTCCGGCATTGAGTGGCCCATATACTTAAACCACCTGTCCTAGAGAACTAAATATATCCCACTCAATGCTTGGGAGAGTTGTAAATAATACTCTCGTGTTGGAGATTGTCTTTTTCTGCCAAAGCCATTGTAGCACTATGGTGCAGGCATGGTCAAGGTTTCAATTGTTATTTTTGACCAAGAAATTGTGTCTGCGGAGTGTGAAAGTACCAGTAGCAAATGATTGAATGAAAGGAAAAACAAAAATAAAAAAAATGGTTGTCTGAAGGATGGGGGAAAAATTAAATGGGTCTCTGCGTCTCACACGGTGAAGAGGATGGGGGAAAAATTAAAAATGAAATGGCCTTAACGACCATAGATTAAGGGGTTAGATTAACGTGTTTCAATATGATTAAGTAGAAAGTAATTGCTGGGGGAGTTGGATTCTTTGGGTCAAGTTCATGATTTAAATTAAGAAGTTTTAATTGAATTTTATTTTTTTTTAAAATAAATTTTTATGGCTTGTCGCCTTGTCGGCTCATTTAAGCATTAGGTCACAAGGGGAGGTACGTGGACCATTGTGGTCAATATTAGTAGCTTAGATTAAGGACTTCTATGTATCCCCCCGGTAGAAAGTAACTACTGGGGGAGTTAGAACGTTGAAGGCTCATTGCACAACTCCTGCCCCTGAATCAGTTAGGGATGCATTTTCATATAACAATTGCCACTTGTTCACGTGGGTGAAAATATTTTTTTCCCTCCCAAAAAAATGTAGAACAAAATAGTAATACCCTCGTCCTCGGTTCTATTACTAGAGTTGGCAAATTTTGGATTAAAACTTTAAATAGGTTTATCTTAATCCAGGTAAATCAAAGACCGGATCTATGCTTGACTGTAGTCGGATAATATTTTGTGTCATACACATCACGTCATCATGAGTCACCATCTAACAAATGGAAAAATGCCAAGCCATGATGTACACTCAAAATGATTGAGGTTACTAGCATACATTAAAGTCCTAACCATACATTAGACTCCGAAGTGCTTCATTTTCCCTTGTTTGAGTTTAATGAGAGAAAAGAAAACAAATGGAGAGAAATAGGGGGTTTAAAATCGTTTGAAGGACCCCTTTTTTTCCTCCCACTAGTGGGAAGAAAGGAAAACTTGTTTAATAAAACTTTCATAGTACCCATTGTCCATTAACTAATAAAGATTAATAAATTTAAAATGACATTTGACTTTAAACATCTCATAATACCCATTTTGGTAAAATATGCATTTAATGAATTCTTTATTTTATTTTATTTTTCTTTCCAAGTCTCAAGTAAGGGGAGCGAAATCACTCTCTTTTTTGTCATAAACTCCCAAACAAGAGGAAAGGAATCAGATGCATGACTGAGATTAATCTTGTTTAAAAAGTAGAAGAAATGAATCCAACAGGTAAGAATTAGGCGACTATGAGCACAAGAATTATAGAAGTCCATAGCTTGGCTACCTCGTAAATTACAGTTTTGTATTACTTTGAGGCTGCATTTGGTTTGTGTGAATGGGAATGGTCATTCCATTCCAATGTTTAGTAAAGAATGGATGAGACCCACTGTTTGTGATTTTATTTCCTAAAAGGTGGGAATAACCATTTATCTTTATTTTGGGAGGAATGACTATTACTGGAAAAAACATTACATTCTTGGTCAACCAAACACTCCAAACTTGTTAGTAATGGAATCACCATTCCATTCTCATTCCCACTCTCATTCCCTCATACTAAACGCAACTTAAGTGGAATTTGTGTATTCATGTAACATAGGCACATGTTTATGTGTCAACATCTCTATATGTATATTAATCTTTTGAAAAATACAACAAATTATAATTTTGGAAGTAATTCTAACCAAATTAAGACCCAAGGATTGTTTTTATCAAAGGATAGGCCATGCTTATTGAGTCATGCACTCAAAATTAATCTCACGTCTCACGGATTTCAAAACCTTTCAATTTCTTAGCAAAAAAATTTTCTTCCAATTAGTCAAATGCCAAATTTGTTAAACAGCCCCTAAGGATTAAGTAGTAGTCAAATTTTATTAATTAATTTTTTTATAATTAATTATTCATTAATGAATTCTTATTTTATCAAATGAATAACTGATACAGAGTAATAATTTTATCTTTATTTACATGATTTTTTTTTTTTAAAGTATAACTTCAATTATAGAAATTAATTATTCTAGTTTATACCCTAATTTTGAATTGATCGGGTTTAGATATGCGACTCTCAAATTTCGGGGATTACCAGTGTCGGTCCAGGTCAAGCCTGAAGACCCGAATGCACCCTTACCTTGCCTACCCAGACTCCACAGAGTCCCAATCCAATCAGAAATTGTATTTCCTTTTGGACTCTGAATATAGAAAAATATAAATACTCCTGTAGAGGACAAAGAATAAATCTAACTCCTCAAATATGTCAATCATGATTTGTTAAAGGAACTCACAAGGTCAAGCACTCAAGTGCAGATTTATATATATACTAGTTGGTGCACACATGCGTTGTTCCGTGAATTTTTTTTAGTTAAATAATTTTTTTTCAATAATGATAATAATTTTTTTAATTTAATAATTTTATCACGCCTTTGCATAAGATGAAAGCACTTTGATCACTCGATCCTTTACTTCTTTTGATATGATTACTATTTTTTTTTTTTTTCATTATCTTTTTCAAATCACAGTGCTTAAAATTATCTTTGAAACTTTATTTAGGAACTTTGAAGGTTTTGTGAAACTTTTAATGCTGAAACAAAAGGCTCTCTCTTTCACTCTTTCTCTCTCTCTTCAATCAAAACATATTTACGCCATAGTTGAAAGATTTAATAGCAAATTATGAGTATATTAATGTTACAAAAATCAAAACCAAGATCTGCGCGGCTTTGCAAACCCTACGGACATGCCATCCTTTTTTTTTTTTTTTTTTTTTTTTTTTATGATGTACTACAATCTACACCCCTCCCGTAGATTCATGTCACAGAAGCTAACTCAAGTTCCTAATAAGGCCTACACTACCACCTTTAAAAAATCTAGTATTTATGGGATTGGGAGGTTCTCATTTTATTTATGAGTAAAATAGTCTTTGATATATATGTATTGGAAAATATAGGAGAAAACAGATACTCCACACGGGATTGAAACCAAGACTTTCGCAAATCCAAAACCTGTATTGGTCTTTGATTAAAAAAATAATATTCCTAATATGTACATGTTTAGGATTTTTTTTTCTTTAAAAAATCTGGTATTTATGGGATCAAGATGTTCTCATTTTATTTATAAGTAAATTAGTTTTTGATGATTTTTTTGTTGGGAAAACGATAGGAACATACATGTATACCTTACATAGCATCGAAATCAAGACTTTTACAAACCTTAAAGAGATAGACTAATAAACTCAAACACCATTGATCTTTCATAAAAAAATAATACTCCTAATGTTTTTATGTATTGCCTTGGCAAGTTGGCATCATCAATTTACTCTATGATGTTAAATTTTTCTGACAATTGCCATTTAGTTGGATCTGGATGGTTGTGATGAGAAGATGACTTTTTGGTAATGACTTCCAAATATAATGCCAAATAAAGTTTATCTGTTAACTTATTAAATATTAACTATCAACATGGTACTAATTGGCTGCCAATATCTTCGGTTTGGTATTACATTTGGAAGTGATAACTAAAATGTCATTTACGTGGTTCTCTTTTCTGCCCCGCCCCTCATGTCCCATCATCTGTTTTTTCCCAACAACTTTTTCTCACATCAAAAGTACGTTCAGAACCATTTTCTATCTCTCTCTCTAGCTCTCTCTCTCTTCCCCATGTTATCACGGATCCATATCAGATCAAGTGATCCTAGCTTCGTTATCACTTATCCCCCCCCTCTCTCTCTCGACGTCATCTCCATTTGCTACAATAATCCATTTAGGTAAACCCATTGTCTCTGTCTCTCTTTCACACACCCATAGTTATTAAACTCGGACCGGTCATTGACTCGATCGAGAGGTCGGGTCACCAGGTCACTGGTTCAACCGTCGGGTCACTAGTCAGGCCAGTATTATAATAAAAAAATTAATAAAAAATAAAATAATTACTAAAAAGAAAAAAATATGTATAAAAATTATTATATATGCATAAAAATATATATATATATGAATGCATTCTTATAATAATAAATAGTAAAAGTAGCAGACTTGTAAGCATGTGCTCAATGTGGACTAGTGGTTCTTAGTGTTCCCTGCATGGTTGCTTTCCTAGGTTCGATTCCCACTGTGTTGAATTTTAATTAATGTACTTGTGATATTATATGTAACGGTTCAACCAGACCGGTTTGGTACTGGTTCACTAATAATTCAATCGGTTTGAGAGGGTGATACCAGTTTTCACTAGTTCTATTGCATAAACGATCCACACATGAACCTAAATTGGATAAATGCCCAGTTCACCGGTCTGACCGACTGGTCCGATCCAGGTTTAATAACAGTGCACACACCCTTATCAGGTGGTGTGTTTCTTTCTTTAGTTTCTCACTCATTCTCTATCTCTTTTTCCTTTTTTTTTTCTTTTACTTCACTCTCTCTGTATTTGTTTTGATTGCAAATTTTCAATCTGTTCTCTCTAATTTTCTCTCATCTCTATTTCTTTATCAGTCTCTCACCCATTTTTATTCTCTCTCCCTCTCTCTCTCTGTCTGTCTCTCTCTCACCATCATCTAGCCGTGAATCACATGTTTGGGTCTATGCTTTCGATGGTTGTTGATTGGTTTCCTTAATGGTCTGCCTATATGGTTTGGATCGTCGTGGGTTGGTTTCCTTGATGGTTTTTGGGTTGATAATTGCAAGATCTATGGGTCTTGATTGCCACTGATCAATGTTGCACCAATAGATGTCATCGATCTATGGGTTTTTATCTAAGGTATGTCCTGTACATTTTTCTCAAATTACCATTATTTTAAATATAAAAAAAACTATGATTTGATTTCAATATATATATATATATATATATATATATATATATATATATATATGTTCTTCGTTGATGCGTAGTGGATCATTGCTTGTGATTTTATTTTTTTGGGGCCTGTACATTTTATTTTTTAAAAATGATTTTGAACTGTTGTTTTTTTTTTTTTTTTCCCGGGTTGTGATCTAAGTTATTTTCTTTTCTTTTTGTTCTTTTTGGTTTTGTTTTGTTTGGTATTTTGGGTTTGCAAGAAAATATTGCAAAGTTCCATAAACCTCATGATTTGATAGTGACTTTTTTTGGTGGTTAATTAGACCTTCCCTTTTTCTTTTCTTTTTTTTTTCTTGTGCATTTGTTAATGGTTATTTATTTATTTATTTATTGGGTTTTGTTTTGTTTTTGTTCAAGCCTGCTTTTTTTTTTTTTTTTCCTTCAATTGAATCATCTTTGATTCTCTTCTTTTTCTTGGTAATTTGACTTGATTATTTAAAAAAATCAGAGATTATATATGAATTCTCAACAAAATATGAAAATTATGCAACAGAAGCAATTTAAAAGTTCAATAATGCAATTCAAGTTTTTTCTGATATGTGAATCCTCATAAAATAATCAAAGATTATATGTGCTATAACTTGGTAATTTTGCAATTCAAAACTCTACTTATGCAATTCAAGTGTTTTTTTTTTTTTTTTTTTTTTGGCCTCGTAATCTGGGTTTTCATTTGTTTTTGTTCAAGCGTACGTCTTTTTATTTTCGTTCAACTGATTCGTCTTTGATTCTCTTCTTTTTCTTGCTAATTTTGCAATTCAAACA
This sequence comes from Liquidambar formosana, assembly GCA_039720395.1. Classification (NCBI taxonomy): domain Eukaryota; kingdom Viridiplantae; phylum Streptophyta; class Magnoliopsida; order Saxifragales; family Altingiaceae; genus Liquidambar; species Liquidambar formosana. Next base: position 88,356 of record JBBPBK010000050.1, on the reverse strand, counting down.
GATATTTAAAACTCCAATCATGCAATGCAGGTAGAGATTTAAATGTTTAAACAGAATTTGTATATATGAGTCAAGTTTATTGAAAACTACATACCAGACAAAGCACCAGAAGAAAGGAGACGCAACAAAGGCACATAGAAGACATAGAAGAAGGAAGCAGTAGTTGTTCTTTCCTGTGTTAGGGTTTTCTGATTTTTATAATGTGTTTCTATTTTTATTTATATGTTAACATTGTTAGGTTTTTACAATTAATTAACATGTTACTTGAAGGGAATCTTAATAACTTGTATAGGCTAGAAATTGAAGGGAATGGTAAAAAGGTATTTAAGTTTTAAAATAAGGGTGTAAATGTTAATCGAAAGTTTTTCTTGTTTACAGCCTTTTATAAGTAGTATAGATATAGATATAGATATATATATATATATATATATTGGATGGTGATCAGGTAAGCACATGCTGATATAACTTATATCAACACGCGCATTGAGAGTTATATCTTGTGCATTAGTAAGATATGAGGTATATTTATCTATACTACCTATAAAAAGATGAATGTGAGAAAAACTTTTGATTGACTAATATACCCTTATTTTAATTTTTAAATACACAACTACCCTTCTTCATATATAGGAAATATAGCAATATAAAACACATACCTTAATAAGAATTTTAAGGAAACTATACAACTACCCTTCTCCATAAGTAGGAAATATAGCAATATAAAACACATACCTTAATAAGACTAAACCCAGATAGGAATCCTAAGGAAACGGAAATTATAATTCGTATATAATAAATAAATAGCCGGATTGTAAATTCCACTTTCTCTATTAAGAGTAGCTTCAACCTTCTCTCCACCTTTTCCATCAACGGCGACTTCTCCCTTCTCTGGTAAGTTTTGTTCTGCAAATTGTAATATATATATATGGTACTGTTAGAGAACTGTAAATTATAATTAATATATATATATATATATGGTACTATTAGAGAATAAGTTTGGTTTTTGATGAATTTATAAGTTAGATGAATTTATAATCATAATAGGTATTGTAATTAAAGAAAAAAAAAATCATTCGAAAACAAATACCCATAGTTTTGAGAAACCGTTCAGACTCATTAAACCGATGAACAAAATATAATACATACCTCAAGAGTTCCAACCGAAACCCAAAAAGGATGTACTCTGAATACATGAAGAACCCTTCAAAATCAATTTTCCATTGCAGGCATATCTAAACAAAAATACATAGATTAGTGAAAAAAAAAAAAAAATAGAAACTAAAACTAAGAAACAAAGAGAGATGAAGAGAAAGGAGATGAGGTAGAGACAGAGAGAGAATAGATCTGGAAAAAAAAAATTTAAACATAAATCAAATTAGAGAGAATTTTGTACAACAACAAAACGAGACTGTTAGATGGAGATTGTCTTGGATATGTATTGTACTTGGTTGGACCTTTGCCTCTATTTAGTACAATTGCTTGAAAACTTGCAGTGAAGAAAAAATAAAATTCACCATATAATCGTTCCCAACAATACTTGGCCAATTTATATCGTGCAAAAAACAAAAAAAAAAAAAAAAAAAAAAAAAAAAAAAAAAAGAAAGAAAGAAAGAAAGAAAGAAAGAAGAAGAAGAAGAAGAAGAAGAAAAACAACTCATATCCAAATACTTATGTCAGTGAATAAAAATAAAAAATAAAAAAAAATAAAAAAAAAGAGAAATCTAAAAAATTGAATGAAAACTAAGAGAAAAAAATCAGAAAAATCAGTGAAGAAAAAAACATAAAAAAAAAAAAAAATACTTGAATCGATGATGTTGTGTAGTGGTTATATGGCTCCAAAGTATGCAAACTATGGACATATCTCAGTGAAAGACAGATGTTTTTGTTTTGGTGTCTTGATTTTAGAGATTCTGAGTGGTAAGAAGAACAGCTCCATTGGCAATCCAAGGATTAATGTGGAACACCTTCTAAGTTACGTAAGTATCTATACTACTTATAAAATGTTGAATCTCAGAAAAACTTTTGAACGGCTAATATACCCTTATTTTAAAAAAAAAAAAAATACATATCTACCATTCCTTTAATTGAAACACATAATAAACGTTCTTATCATTTGGTAACAAATGAAAGTTAGATTTTGACTCAAATTCTTAACAAATTAAAGTTAAATTCTTACTCAAATTCTTTAAAAAAAAATATGTACTTTTGAATTTTAAACTTTATCTTTGATGAAAAAATATAAAATCTTTTTGTATTTATTATTTTGTATAACTAATATTATTTAAAAATATTCACATGCAACGCACGTGTGCTGTATCTAGTATATATAGAGGTCTGATTTCATCAATACATGCTGATTTTTATTTTTTTATTTTTTAATATAAAATATTATGCATTGAAGAGTTGTACTTCATGCGCTATGGGTGGATTGTAAGATATAACCCATCTATGCAGAGGGTAAAACTCCCAAATGATATAAGAAAAATCAGCACTTGTCGATGAGACCGGACGGATCTCCAAATAATCAGACAATAGTTTGCACGCAAGTATTCCGACCGCAATCTTTATATGATATGCTTTCATTTATCTTTCTTTTAATTATTCTTATTTTGTAATTAGGTCTTCTTTTTAATTTAATTATTTTTTTTTTCCTTTGGAACTCCTATTTGTCGAATGAGCAGCCATGGATGACGACGACATGAATAGGCCACCAGAAGGTTCGGCACTCTCATGTTCATATTGTTGTGTACTTACAAGCAGGGCTGGCAATTTATGCCCAAACCCATGAACCCACCCAAGTTAAATGGGTGCAGATGGGTGATTTTATTAATTGGGTTGTAAATGGGTGCCTATAATAACCCAACTAATAAATGGGTCTAATCGGGTTTGTATAAAAAAACATTTGGATCTAATCGGGTTTGTATAAAAAACATTTTGTTCTTAACCTGCTTTATTTACATCACACAAATTGTATAATGTTTTGGTCCATGTGGAAGCTATTTTTGTAGACTTCAAAATCTACTGAAGATGGAGGACTAGAGGTCTTGCGGAAATTATTTTATGCTATTTTATTTTACAGTCTTCTAGGCTTTCAATGTTTTTTTTTTCTTTTTATTATTATTTTTTTGAATTTGGTAGATCTGAAAATGAAATGCTATGGTAGTTGGAATTTTTTATTTTTTATTTTAAATCCGGGTCATGAGATTTTATATTTTAGAGATCACTTGTAGCAAAAATAATGGACAAATGTTGGTTTTTTTTTTTTTTTTTTTTGGGTAAACAAAAACAAAAACAAAAAAAGAAAAAAGAAAAAAAATTATTCTGAGGGAGCAAAGTCTCCCAACGTGAAAGTTACTAGAAGTTTAAAGTGCTGGGGAGCGCTGGGTTGCGCGTTGGTTCACGTACAAGCTTAAATGGGTGAGTTTGGGTTTCAACCTCGAATAAATGGGAGGGTTTGGGTTTTGCTTAAATGGGTTTTTCATGTAATTGGGTTGGGTTGGGTTGGGTTTGGATTATATTTTGACTACGGAGGCCTCTATTAGCACCCAAAAACTTGTTTTTCATCCCCCACTTATTTTATACTTTAAGATTTTATGAAAAATATGTAAGATTTTCATTAAAACTGATCACGCTGTCTATTAGAAAACATCATTTTGAATAACTTTTTAAAAGAAAGTTTTTTTAAAATCTATCGTTTAAGTGGATTTTTTAGTCATCTATGGAGCGAATACTATAAATGACGAAAAGGTATACTTAAATGATAGATTTTGGAAAAACTTTCTTTTAAAAAGTTGTTCAAAATAATGTTTTCTAATAGAATATGTGATCAGTTTTTATGAAAACCTTCTATATTTTTCATGAAACTTTACAATGTGAAATAAGTGGGGGATGAAAAGCAAGTCTTTGGGTGCCAATAGAGGCCCTCTTTGACTACACCCATTTAAACCCACCCAAACCCACCCAATTGCCAGCCCTACTTACAAGTTTTGCATTATTCTCCATTTGCATGTGTGCGGACGATCATGGTCGGTTTAGTGCTGCGACCGCTAGTTAAAAGTCTAATAGAGGCGACCAAACATCCAAAGCAAGAAGACCCGCCTCGTGCGTGGACTGCAATGGTCCCTGCTGTAGACATTTTGATTTTGCTAAGTTTTGTCACGGTCATGACTGGGGCTTTCTTCCAAGTGCTTTCGAAATATTCCTCAAAAAGCAAGATTATGCCTGCACCAGCTTGAGGAGATGGATCCAAAGAGCATCATCAATCTGAATTGAAGATGATCATAATTAGTTGGCTTTATCTCATTTGTTTTGAAAAGTGTATTTATTATTTTCTTTTAGTCTATAAGGTCCGCATTGTAACATGGCTCGTTCACTTGGCAACTTGGGCAATTGCCTAAGGCCTCAAGGTGGAAAATATATATATATAGGATGACATTCAGGTAATGACACATATATATAAACATCCGCATTGGGGATTATACCTTGTGCAACGTTGGGTTATGGGTATATACTATAAGGCCCACTTTTTCTCTTTCTTTCTTTCATGTGCATTTGGGTGGCATGGAAAATAAAAAATATATTAGAAAACAGAGATCAGAATGTACAAAAGACCAACCAGATACTAATAAACTAGGAACAAAACTATATAAAATAACAAACAAACAATCTGTCTTCCAAGGTAACGTGCGTACGCATCACTTATTGGTGCATACACATCACTGATAGGTGCGTACGCACTTAATAGGCATTTCACACAGAATCGCAGGACTCACATATTAATCTACATCATGCATCCCAAAATAAATAAAATATAGAAATAAATACAAATATAAAAACTAAACCTAAATCATGCTAATCACGCTTTAGACAAGAATAAAATAAAATAATAAAAGAAGAACTAGAATAAAAAGCTAAGTAAAACTAAATATACCAACTTTATACTTGTTCGTGGCCCCTCAGGTCTTTGGATTGAATCAAGCCAACACGAATCCTCCTCTTCGTCAAAGTGTTATCATAGCAAAGAGATCAAAACTCATTCAACTTTGAAAAGAAATAGAAAACAAAAGAGAATTAGAGAAAAGAGAAGTGATTTTCATCACTTTGCAACAGTAGAAACTTCAATCGCGTTTTTGGGTATGAAAACGTTCAAATTGGATAAAACTCGTGAAATAAAAAGTTGTAGAGAATTGAATTATCTTTCTAAGAAGATCAATTTTATCAAATTCTGACTTTGGATTCAAAAGTTATGATTAAAATACGATTGCTGGTTTTCTGAAAAACTGCTACTGAATTATGACGAATTTCACTTTTTAAAAACCCTATTCTCCCCCCCCCCCTCTCTAAGGCATTAAAAGAGTATATATAGCTGAAAAATAGGGTTTCCCTTTCCTTTCTAGACTAGGTTTTTTGAAGAATAATCAAAATATGTTACCAATAATTAAAAAGTCTTCTAATCTGAAAAAGAAAGGGAAATTGCATTTTCTAAAAATTAGGAGAGTGACCGTTAACACGCATGCACATGTAAAGTATGTGTGTACACACTTATCACATGCGTACACGTGTTAGCGGCATGATAAAAATGACTAATCTAATAAAATAATTTTTCTCTTATTTTAACCAAAAATCTCATGCTGTGATTTGCATTAATTCTTCAAGAATAATATGTAAATAACCACACTAAACTCATCATCGAGGCCACGGGACTTAAGATGACAACCAGTACAAAATGGGGTGTTTACATTGAGTTTTATACTCACTCCTATATTTTATAAACCCTTTTCAGATAATTTCATAGCCGAGGAGACCTCGCCTTGAGGTGTTATGTGGTTGGAACTAGCTAATTGTCAGATCCTTTTGGAACATTATTATGATCTTGAACAATTTTAATATCATGGTTATGTATTAACTAGACACGTTTGTATTCGGCCAATGGGTGCTAGACACGTAATAACTTATGGTTTGTAATATTTTAATTTCATAGGTCTCTTTATATGGTTTATTTAGCATGTGATGATACCAATGATGGATGACAGTGAGTTTTATGATTATTTTAAGCAAGTTTTTACTATGGTATGTTCTATTTATGAATGGGTCATGCCGAAATTTTTATTGAAATTACAGGTTTTCTAACACGTGCCATTTATGTGCTTCCTAAATGATTTTCTTAATTAAACTGGTTTTATTAATATTGATCACAGCTTAATTAATTTGGGTCGTGACACTTATATTATGTCATTCTATGATAAAAACCACCAGAAGTGGACTAATGACATACCAAACCACCAGAAGTGGAATAATGGAATACCAAACCACCAGAAGTGGACTAATGATATACAAAACCACAGAAGTGGACTAATGCAATACCAAACCACCAAAAGTGGAATAATATTATATCAAACCACCAGAAGTGGAGTGACACTAAAAAAATAAGCAAAGGTTTATAGAATAAACCTACAATATAAGTGTTTTAAGTAAATACTTGGTTGAGGTTTTGTATGTTGTACTGTGCCGACAGCACGAATCCATTCTACCATTTAATTCATAACTTTAGTTCTAGTTATGATTTTGAGATGAAACGAATTGGATTTTGTCACTGACTTGTTAGGCTAACATCCTACCAATTTTCGTGTCATTTGGTGACCATTTGGTAATTTTGGTGTAATTATTTCGTGGTACACCTGAATCTGGGATTTCTGCTGGGCAACACTAACTCAATATTGAAAAATATTTTTGAATGGGTTTTTCTAGGTATTTCTCTAACAAACTTTGAGGTTACAAAGTATATTTGATATACTTTTAAGTGATACAAACCCCAAAGCCCATTTCTTTTTGGATTGAACCTATTAAAATTCATTTATGCGCATCACGAATTGTTTTTGCTAAAATTTCAGATTTGGTCGTTGTACTTGGAGCAAATTACAGATTTTTTTTTCCCCACTCATTAGTAGCATTTTGAGAACTAGAGGGATCAACTGGAGATTGTCTCTGCAGCCCATTCAAAATCCTAGCCTCATTTTGGCGTGTGTTAGTTTAATTAAAGGCACTCCCAATAATGCCAATTGCCTAAGCAAACCTTGAAGAATTGATGAAAGGCTAGCTATCCATTAATTCTATTATGCCATTGGAGAAGTACTAGTGCTTTGGGTAAGTTACTCTATCCATGGTAAAGATACCTTCGCATATGTATCCATATGGAATTATTTTCTCTATCATATTAAAAAAAAAAAAAATGGTCATGAAGCTTTATAAAACAAGTAAATTGGTTTTACTTACTACGTGATAACAATCAATTTTGATCTATGAGTTTGAAATTATTTGTTAGCGAATTGTTTGATTATTATCAAAACCATTTCATCATTAAATTTGATGACCGTTGAAATTAAATATTTGATTCTTTTGAAAAGGATCGATTTATTGCAAAATCTAATATAGATAAATATTTTCAAGACACCAAAATGTGACAATACACTGAACATAGTGGCAAGATTGTGAAAATATTTTAATATTTCTTGCCTTGTGAGTACTATAGTAGGTGTACTAATTACTTCATGTCTATATCTAGTGCCCTTTATAGCTAGAACATATGTTCCCCTATCTACTTACCTGAAAACAGGCATAATTTATAAACTAGTATAGGGGAAATCAAATACGAATTGCAATATGATATTACAGATCTAATTTCAAGATGATTGTTAAAAATATATGTCTGAAAGATAGATAGTGTTACAACTCACACAATCATTAAATTTCCAAAATTTATCATTATTCAAAACTATTGTCAATACCATATTAGGTTCGTCAAACCTAATTGAAGGCTCCAGAAGAGCAAATATAATATTGCCAAAAGGAATAAAAATTTATACTGACAATACTTTATATTCTACTAGAAGTAGAAGAAATTTACTGAGTTTTTAAGATTTACATCGTAAAATAGTTATCATATTGAAACCATTAATGATGGAAATGAGGAATATCTTTATATTACCTCAATGATTTCGGGCCAGAAGCTCATATTAAAAACTTTGTCTTCTATACGACTACAAGTACAATTGAAACACATGTGGTAGCGCACCAGAAGTGCTCTGACATAAAGATCTTTATACTTTGACATGATCAAGTGATGGTAAGAGATGGTAATCACAGTATGGTAAGAATTCACACACCCAAACTCACAAAGTGATTTTTTATAGCAAGTTTTGCAGATTGTTCATTTTTCCTGCCACTAGGGGGAGGAAATTTGGTAAGAATTTATACATACAAACTCAAAAGGTATTGTTTTTTATAGAAAGTTTTGAATATTGTTATTTTGATAGAATCCCCACTATTAGGGGGAGGAAATTACACTAACAGAAGAACGGCATGAATTTTCAATACATACATTGATGATTATTCTCAAACAAATTAATATGAACTGGAAGTTCAAACAATTATTCACTTGCAAGTCCCTATAGGACAATAGGTTAATATAGCAGCAAATGAATCTAAGACATGCTTGAAGTGTGGAAGACTTGTCGGTGATAAGGATAAAAATCCCAGAAAGGAAAAGAAATTGGGGCTCCTGAAGAGGCCATACCCACAGAACAGGCAATAAAAATAATTGATCCATCCAATTGGTAATGGACAATAAATCTCCTGAAGAGCTATCCTTGAAGTGGAACCTTCTGAAAAGTTAATTCCTTGGGTGTAGGTATGTGTACTTAACTTGACTGAATGATTCATGATCATTAGTTTTATACAAAACTTAGTCAAATATTCACACCCCTAAAGTGGAATCTCCTAAAGAGAAACCCCCCAAAAAGTTATCCCCTGAAGTGGAATTTCTTTAAGTGAAATATCCTAAAGAAATTATTCCTTAAAGAGGAATAGGTACCCAATAATAACGAGATCTCGACAAATTATATAAGTTCAAGAGAAATATTGGATAGAAACAAAATTTTTGTCGATAACATATTTTCTTTTAAAGTTGTTCTTGACATTACCAGAAGTAATGATGAAATTAAAGCACAAACCATCGAAAAGAATCAATGTAGAAATTATTGGCCAATGTGGAAAGAAGTAATTCAAGCAGAGTTAAACTTGCTAGCAATATGTGAAGTATCTGGACTACAGCCTGTTAGATATAAATAGGTATTTGAAATGAGAAAAGAAATTTGTGAGAAGGGGTATATGTTCAATTTTATAGGAAAGCACTCCAAAAGAGGCTATTGAACAAGAAATAAATATACTCACAATTTCTTATATAACTCCTGAAGAAGAAAAAGTCCCTAAAGAGACTAAAAACAATAAAGAGGCCTATTGGAAATGAAGAAATTTTTATAAATTATGCATGTGTTATGGAATCACATAAAGGTAATTATTAATTATGTAGTAGCTACTAAAATTTCAAAGATGACGACGATCTTAAACCACACACTGTAGACGAATGTTGCAGTAAACCTGATTGGTCAAAGTGGAAAGAAACAATCCAAATGGAATTAGATTCGCTAGTAAAACGCAAAGCGTTTGGACCCGAAGTCCTAACACCCAATAATGTGAAACCCATAGAATTACAAATGGATATTTGTAAGAAAGAGTAATGATAGAAATGAGATCATTAGATATAAAATTTGGTTTCTTGCAGAAACCATAGATTGATTATGAAGAAACATATCCACCTGTAATGGATGGCATTAAATTTAAATGCAAATATATATATGAAGGTCCCTGAAGGATCCAAATTGCCTAAAGTAAATATCACGAAAAATGTACTCAATTAAACTAAGATAATCCTTGTATGGATTAAAACAATCAAAAAGAATGTGGTAAAATCGTCTCAGTAAGTACTTAGTTAAAGAAGGATATGTTAACTATTTTATATGCCCTTAAAGAAATTAGAATCGGGATTAATCATCATTATAATTTATGTTGATGATATAAATTTAATTGAGACTCTTGAAGAGTTTATGAAAACTGCTAAATATTTAAAGAAAGGAGAACAAAATATTGTCTCGACCTGTAGTTTGAGCATAAATCAAGCAAGAATCCTTATTATACCGAAAAGGTATTGAAACATCTTAATATGGATAAATCACATCCATTAAGTTCTCCCATGATAGTTTGATCTCTTGATATTAAGAGAAATCAATTTCACCCCAAAGAAGATAATGAAATGCTACTTGGTCCTGAAGTACCATATCTTAGTGCAATAGGCGATTTGTTATGCACTAACCCTTATACATCATTTTTAGTCAACTTGTTAGCAGGATTCAGCTCTGCTCCAACTCAACAACACTGGAATGGCATTAAACATATTTTATGCTGCCTCTGTAGAACTACAGATTAGAAGAAGTTGTATCAAAGGTGATCCTATCAAGCACATAAATATGAATTCTAGAAGAGCAGTGATATTGATGTTAAGCAAGACACGTTCAAGAAATAATCTTGCAGATTTATTCACTAAAGTACTATCAATAGCAGAATTCAAATGATAGTGCACAAAATTGGAATGCGTCGAATTTGCGTTCAATCAAGTTGATACCTATCTTCTTATCAAGGGGAGAATTTATTTTTGGACATATGCACGCTGTATTCTTTTTCCTTCGACCAGGTTTTGTCCCACTGGTTTTCCTGGCAAGGTTTTAATGAGGCAGTTTTTCTTTAGTGCGTCCAACACCACTTTAAGATTCCCAAAATGTTGTGCTCTTTTTCCTTCGTTAGTTTTTTTCCCACTGGGTTTTTCTGACAAGGTTTTAACAAGGCACATTATCTTATTGTGGTGGACATCCAAGGGAGAGTGTTATAAATATTGTGATTTAGTGTGTGGATGCCACCAATTGGTAATAGTGCATGATTCACTTATACACCACTTGGTAATGGGGGATGAATTACTTGTGATAAATGGTGGATGTACACTTGGTTAATGGGAGATGAAATCATCACCACTTCTAATGTTAGGTGAATGTGAGCCTATATAAAGAAGGCTTTGGTCGAAGAAATATGTATATTGAGATGAAATGAGAAATGATGAGAAGTTCTATCCTTTCTATGCAATAGTTGTTCTAAGTTCTTATTCTCTTCGCAACTTATTCTAAGTTCTTGATTTTACAACAATTATATCTTTTTAAGTTTTTATAATGATCTCTTATCATTTTAATTTATTAAAACAAATTTTAAATTTTATATTGGTACTAGGAAAACAAAATGGATACTTAAAACTGTTTTTTTTTTTAAAAAAAAAATATGTATAGAGGGTTCCATTTTTGGAGTTAGCCTAGGGCCCCAAAAAATTCAAAACCGACCTTGTATTGGTGAAATGTTGAAACTGTCTTGAGGTATTTTCATCCTGAAATTCTTTGAGTGGGTCATAAGACCAATTTTTGCGGAAATATATATATAGGATGATGATCAGGTAAGCACGTGCTGATATAACTTATATCAACACCCGCATTAGGAGTTATACCTTGTGCATTAGTGGTATATGAGGTAAATTGGATCAATGTAAGGGGTACAAACCTCAATGCATGGTGCTGATATAACTTATGCCAACACGTGCTGATGGGAACATAACCCCATATATATATATATATATATATATATATATATATATATATAAATGAAAGCGTATAACAGTAATTTCACCTTTCAAATATGTTGGAATATTACTGAGATTAGCTTCAAATCTTCAACTCCAACCCATTTGGAAAGCTTTGAAATTATGGTTAGTTTCGGCTTGTCTATGTAGAATTCCACTATTTCTATGAAACAAGGTCAATTTCAGTCAGGCTCACCATCAATACTCATACAGAGAGTTAGAACTCTAGGCTCAATGATTGACGATGGTAAGGAGGATATGAGCTGTATATATTTTAACCAGAGAGCACCCTCCAACAAGACTGTGCCAGATTCATAATAAGTCAATCCCAATTAGAGAAAAAAACTATTAATAATTAGAAAAAAGAGGAAGGGAAAAAAAAGTAGTACATGCACCAAGGAGCAATCGGCAAATTGTAGTCTCCTTAGACGCCAATCTCGAAATTGATACCAAACACGTCGTCTTTGTTGATGCTTGTCCTAATTTTGGAGTCGATCTTATGTGTATTAGGCTTTCATAACGAATTCAGATCCTTTACACGCCAATTCTCATGCCATTTAGCAGTAAATTAAATCTCCACTTTCCCTTTTCCTCAGCTTATTGTAGCAAGATATATCATATACACTTTTCTCTCCGTTGTTTTATTTCACGATTCCTACCCTTATACAGAGTCTTACAACATGCTCGTTTTGCTACTACTAATCATTGCTTCAGTACTGTGTCCCTCTCAAAACAGCCAGACAGCAACATTTAAACCAGCCATGTTTGTTCCCTTTACAGGGTGTTGCTAGGATGGAGTGTTTCTTTGCTTTATGCAAATTTATTCTCTCGCAAGCTTGTGTAGTTATTCTTGTAAAATGGAAATGCGAATTCCATTGTGCCAAATTATCATCCGTCCTTGTTTTCTCTTGTTGATTTAACTCATTTTCGGTCAAACTAACTCAATAAGGTCCCATCTATAGTATTTTGACATTCGGCTACATTTAGATGCCTAGAGTTAGTATAGATGTTGTTGGTATTTAGATCAGGTTTGACCCAACTCACAACCCATGGAGCATCCATATGGGTTAATTGGAATTAAAGGGTTGTATCTATTGAAAACACACATTAAACATACCTAAAATTAGGACTATATATAGATGTAATGCAAACTCCCAAAATAGCTGAATTTAGTGAACTAATTTCTAGGAGGTAAATTGTATATGCTTTTGAGGCCTGGGGTTTATGTTTTGGGAAAGTGTTTGCCTGTAATTGTCATTATCTCTTCTCTAATAACATTGGGTTATTTTGTTCATTTGCAGTTTAAACATGGCTGCTAAGTATATAATACCTGTGGTAGTGGGATCATTTGCCATTGCATTCATTTGTGACTATATTATTGTTGACAATAAGATTTTTGGAGGCAAGTTGTCGTTATCTCCTCGAAGTTTTACTTTTTACAGCTATTGCGGTTTAACATTATTGCTGGTTTTTGATGTCAGGCACTACTCCAAAAACTGTTGCAGGCAAGGAATGGTGGGAAGAGACTGACAAGAAGTTCCAGGCCTGGCCGCGTACAGCTGGTCCACTAGTGGTCATGAACCTCATCAGTCGCCAGAATTTCATTGTCAAATCTAGGCCTGAATCTTGAAGATCTCCTTAGATTAATCTGCATAAAATAGAACTTCTTTAGTCCCAAAGTGGTAATTAGCATGGCTTGGACACTTGCAGAGCACCAACCGCCTCAGTTGTTAAATCCATAGAGGGCCTAGAGGCTTCTGTGCCCTTTTTTGTGTGCTCTTTTCAGACATGGATTTGGTTGATAATGCTGTGAATCTTAGTATATCTAAATGAATCTCAATGATTCAATCTTTAAGTGCTAAATTGTTCCTTACCAATTCATTTTTGATATGTGATTCTTGATTCAATTTCAGTGAATTTTAAACCTGATGAATCCATTTTCTATAGGTGTTTTTGGGAACTTCGGGTAGTGGCTCTTTAGACACAAATCATTCAGGTCTTAGATGCGAGCTAAGCTATTATCATTCATGTTGGAAATATATCACATCTCATATCGATTAAATATCGAGTTTAACATATCTTCATAAACTTGTTTGGATCCTCCACTTACAAACTTAGGCTTTTAAGTTAGAAACTTAACATGATATCAGAGCATATCTTTCTTGAGCCCGTACTCACTTGTGAGTCAGTCTTTATTATTCACGTGACAAGTCCGTTATTATTTTGTTAGGCCTACACGTGAGAAAGTGTTAGAAATATACCACATCCCACATCGATTAAATATCGAGTTTAACATGACTTCATATACCTATTTGGACTCTCCACTTACAAGCTTAGGCTTTTAAGTTGGAAACTTTACATGATATCAGAGCATGTCTTTCTTGGGCTAGTATTCGCTCTTGAGCCCGTCTTTATTGTTCACGTGAGAAGCCCGTTATTATCTTGTTAGGCCTGTGAGGGGAAGTGTTTGAAATATACCACATCCCACATGGATTAAATATCGAGTTTAACATGTTTTCATATACCTGTTTAGACTCTCCACTTACAAGTTTAGGCTTTTAAATTGGAAACTTAACAATTCAGAGGTAATGAACAAAATGCCATGGATGCATGGGTCCTACCTGATACAGGGCAGCATAGACTTTTTTTTTTTGTTTTTTGAAACATGTTTTTATTTTAAATTATATGTATTTTTTTTGGTGAAATTAGAATTCATAAAAGAACTATGAATCAGGACAAGTAGCACTTTGCTGGTACATAGTACCACAAGGATCAAGCATTAAGCTGATTAGGAACAAAAGAAGGGGGATTATTATTGCATAACAGAATGAGATTTTCTTATTTTTGGATTTCAGCAATCATGGCATCAGAAATTCATTATAGTAGAAACCTACTCTCCACATAGGGGAGAAGTGCCACAAGGCCATAAGAGAGATTTGAAACTTCAGTCCCTCGTTGGCCGGAAAGTTGGCACAATATGTTACGGTTAGTGTGCTAAACATCCATGCTTAGAAAGCATACTCAGTGAAAACATAATTAAAAGGTACAAAACCTAAAAGATTGCACAAACATGAAATTTTTTATAACAGGAGCCTTATTATTATTATTATTTTATCTTTAAAAAAAGATCCAAAATTCTCTATTTTAAGGTTGTATCTGATTTTTCTTTTTGTTTCACTTTTTTTTTTTTTATAGAAGTGGATTATGCCACTGCAAAGCATGATTTAAAATGTTAGGAGGCAAAAAATTATATATTATCATAGTTATTTTAATATCATAGTTGTTTTATCTATTACGTTAACTATTGGGTGGACTATGCATCACGTGGGACTAATCTAAACCCATAACTTGATGAGAGTATGCATGAGATACACGCGCCTTTGAGTGAGAGTGGACCAAGCAAATTCACTATGTATTATTTTCAAGCTTTAGCCGATTTGAACCAGCAATTGCGTGTTCAAAAGGGGCAACTTCATGGGCTTATATCTTTTACCTATGGTATTTAAATTGGGGAAATAATATTTCATTGGAAAGCCCCCACAATGTAGATTACTGTACGGGATAAAATCTGTTCCCCGAACTAGATGTTGGTGAAGGAGCTTGCCCTTGCGCTTGGACCTACAATCATAAGCTTGGAAAAAGAGTCAGAGGGTAGGCCAAGGTGGGTTTTGGCCAAGCCCCCTCCAAAGCTTAAGTCAGAAGCTATTTTGGAAAAATGAGGCAAGGAAAAAGATGAATTTCAGAGAATTAGGGTACTGTAGCTCACCACATTTGGCTGTATCATATTCTTTTTATACCCACCTGTACGGACTGACCAAGTGAGGTCAGGTAACTGCCTTGGTTAGGTCAGATCTGACCATGGTTTGCCAATAACCGTCTGACCATGGTTTGTTGATCGTGGTTAGGCAAGGAATCATGGTTTCTAGCAACCGCTGTGTCAGGAATTACAACTGTTGTAACAGTTTTGGACTGTAGTAGGATTTGGATTGTAGTGTGAGTCATAGGACAGACGTCCTGGGCTAAAGGCAAGGCCCCGAGCTGGGAGATCACGTGGTTTGCAACGGGCTTGGTTGAATTGTCTTTGCCACGTGTCAACGTTTCTGGTTTGAGCTCTCTATCCCGAGCTGGATCCTCGGTTCAGAGATATTCCCACACAATTTGCCCCAATTATGACATTCCCGAGTTGGGACTTGTCATAATTTTACATTCGCTAAGTGTTTTACCCTGTGCCCCTATGCCGTTTGGCTTTCTAGGGCTTAGCTGGCAGAAAGCAGTTACGCCTTTTCGTATTTCAAAGCACTGACGTCATGTGCCTTGGGGCTGTCTCATCCGCCGTATATTGCATTTAATGCTCCAGAAGTATTATGTCTTTGGGGGGAAAACTAATCACTATTTACTTTACCTTTTGCATTCTCTCTTTACTTTCTCTGCTCCTCACTTTCCTTGCTCTTTGCATTCTGCCTTCACCAAGAACACACTATGCACACCATTCTTCTTACTGGAATCCACTATTCTAGCACCATTCGCTTATTGGAGAAGATTTGCCTGGAGTTTGCTTCTCATCTTAAGACTCATTCTACAGACGTTGTCCTTCGTTGGGAGATTGTTCTTGCTTCGTCCACCTTTCTGGAAGCAGCTCTTTGAAGATTCTTGGCATCTCACCGTCCTACCTTTCCAACGAACTTGCTTTTCTGACCGTTGTTTAATCTTTGCAACGGTATAACTTTTTCTTTGCTCTTATTTTTCGATTTGTACGGTTCTATTTTCTCTGCTTGGGATTGTTGGTGTTGTTCTTGGGGTTTGTTTTGCGATCCTAGGGTTTTCCTCTGGTTTTTGGGGCAAATCGCCAAGATACCAATTTTCCCACCCTTTAGGGTTTGAAAACTCCATCTCAGGGTAAATTTAAGACGGAGACCATTAGTCTTCTCTTTCTGTCTTTTTCCAACACTGAGTTTAGTGACTCCCGAGCTGACACTTAGAATAATTTTGGAGTTTGTCAAGGTAGGGTTAACATACCTATCAGGACTCTGCTCTGGAAGTTCAGGTCGAGGTATGTGAGTAGAGATAGTTATTCTTGGATTTAACCTTTCCCTTTCAAACTTGGCAGATGTCGCCTTTTTATGATATTAAGAACAACCCTGTAAGGATAGCAGAATTTAAGGCCTTGTACGGCTTTGAAGACGAAAAGTTTAGCTTTCAGTTTGCTGAGCCCGAAGAGGACATCTATAGATCAGATGCCCAGAATGGCTTCCCCGTCCCCATTGCTGCATTCATGGAGGGTGGAGTTCGCATCCCATTCCTTAACCTCCTCAATGATTTCCTTCTCTACTGTAGTATAGTTCCAACCCAGTTAGGATTAAATTCCTTTAGAATCATCTCGGGGGTCCACGTCCTTAACCAGATTCTAGGGACTTCTGTTGGGGTGAGAGAGATACTCCTCCACTACAAAATCTATGCCCTGAAAAATAAACTCGACACTACCTTTTTGTCAAGCCCCAAAAAAAGCCCTTCGTTACACACATCCTTGATTCCAACCCCAGATTTCATGACCACATTATCTTTGTGTATGGGCCTATGGATGGGACTCTACCACCAGATAACTCCATCATCCCTCGCGAAAAAGGCTCTTGCTGTAAACACTAAGCAAGATTCATCGTTGTTACGTTTTTATATGTTTCTCGAAGTGAAAATTAGAGTGTATGCTGATGCTTGTGATCCATTTCTTTCTTGCAGCCCCTCACGCTAACGAGCCTGTGGACAAGGTAAAGAAGGGGGAGATCAAGAAGCTGCTGAACTACCAAGTAAGCCAGCACTGCCGGGCAGCTCACATCTTGCTCAACTACCACGCAAGATACCAGACTTATGGCAAGGCAAGTCTTCCTCATTGGGAACAGCCTGATGATGACTTGACCCATCTGGTAGAGCAAAAAGAAGGAAGAGAAGGAGAAAAAGAAGAAGAAGAAGGGGGGATCCGGCTTCGGGCTGAAGGAGAGGGTGCTGAAGAGGTCAGAGCCCTGGATAAAATAGGTCGCCGTGCCCCTTTCGTTTTTGAGAGCTCCAGTTCTGAGGAGACAATCTCCCAGGCAATAGAGAGAAGAAGTTCCAACCCCCATTCTGCCAAGAGGCAGAGGACTGACTCCGGCAACCAGAGACCCAAAAAGGATTCTGGGATGAATTTGAGGGCTCTGGTGGCCGAGAGAAAGGGCGGACGAAAAGGAGGCCCATGAAAAGAAGGTTGCTGTGCAGAAGCAGCAGCAGAAACAGCAGTAGCAGCTATCACACCCCATTTTTGTCACCTTAACTAGGACATATCATTTCATGTAGGATTTTGAGTTCTTTTCGAGTCTAGTCCTTTGTATTGAGTTTCTATGGCATTGAATATCATGTGTATGAATTTTGAAGTGATTCGGAGTTCATTTCGATAGTCAATAAGAACTTTTGCGACTTTAAGGGCATAATCGTCTTTTAAGCCGTATATTTTCCATTTGACCTTGAAATGAATCTTGAGTCATTCCCTTGAGTTCATATGAGTACATAGAGTCTATATATAGGTTCAATTTCATGAACTGATGGTTTAAGATCAATTCGGCTCATAATGGTTCGGGTTGGCTAAAAGACCTTTTCTTAGTTTGCTCAAATTGACTCACAAGATCCACTTAATTTTCTCTCATTTAGCTTCAATTGAGCTTTATTTACATCCTAGGTATGTTTAGAAAGATCGAATTTCGATTGGGAAAGCATTTGGGTCGACTTTGTGTACAAACCCAGCTTAGCGACGGTGAAGCACCATAGTTAACCACCTTTGTAAAACCTAACCATGCACCCATGGTTAAGGATTTTTGTCCTAAAATGCTTAAAAATGTGTTCCCCTTCGAAACACGGTCGTTTTGGCTCTTATTTCGTCAAAATCGAACTTAATTTGACCCCTGAAAGACTCCTGAAGCGATTAGAAGTCAAAACCGGAGCGGACTGGAGAGGACCCTCGAGTAACTGTCCGGGGCTGGACGGTCAGCCATCTAGGCCTAGACGGCTGACTGTCTGGGGCCAGATGGTCACCTGAGAGACTCCGTCTTTAAGTGAAATTCTGACTCTCTCTCCCTCTTTTGACGATTTCTTCTGTCATTACAACTTGTTTTCTCTTAGGAGTGTGTAAGTTTGAGTTGTTTGAGCACTAAGAGAGTCATTGTTTAATGAATTAATCTTAGCCATTGGTTTAGGGGGTCAGTTCTCTATATAAGGGACATGATATTCAACACATAGGGGAATTTAATTGCACTTTATACTTAGAGAGAAAGGGAGCTACGAGTTTGGAGAGGTAGAAAGACATCAAGAGAAGGCTTTTCAACCCTAAGCAAGCAAGAGAACAAGGACTTTGAAGGCAAGGGAGGTTCTACAAGAGGTAAACACACTTTCAATTGCTGAAATTAGACTTTCCTCCTTCATCTTCTCTTCCTTTCTTTAGGATAGTTCTAGTGCATGTAATAGCTCTTCTTATGGATTGAATTCAATGCTTATGTGATGTTATGTGAATGATTTTAGGATGGTTCATGGTTTAATATGCTTGATAAAACTTAGTTTGCTAGGGTTTTGAAAGTATTATCCTTTTTATCCTTCTAAATCATGCATATTCCATGTAGCATACTTGCTGTGATAATTGTCATGAGTCGATGCTCCTGTTAGTTAATATACATGATGTGAATGATGTTCATGATGATTTGAGCATGTGTTAGAGTCTTTTCATAGGTTTTTATGCATAGTTGTGAGATTAGGGTTTCGATAACCCTAAAATCACACAAGTTTCATACAGCATATTTAGCTTAATTTTTTGAGTAGTTTCTCATCATAGTCCTTCTATATATGCTACATATAGTTGAATCATGCTAGGTTTGCATTCATATAGTAGATTTTATAGGGTTTTTGGAGATATTATCCTTTTAAGGATAATTATCCTTTTCGTTAAGTAAGGTTTTGCATGAGAACTTTCTGTGATGTGTTTAAGCATGAAATCACTTCTATTGTGTTCTAGTATACATGTTTTATGTATGTATCACACCCCATTTTTGCACCACCTTACTAGGGCTCATCATTTCATGCATGTTTTTATTTTGTTTTTGAGTCTAGTCACTTGCATTAGGTTTCTAGAGTCACAAGGACAATGGGTATGAATTTTGGTTCAAATTGGAGTTGATCTTGAGGAATAATAAGAGCTTTTGTGACTTGAGGGGCATAATCGTCTTTTAAGTCCCAAACTTTTCATTTGACCTTGGAATGATCTCCAAATTGTCAATTGGAGTTCATATGGATGCATAAGAGGTATTTCTAGGTTCAATTTGATAAAACAATGGCTCGGGATTAAAATGGCTTGATGAAGTTCAAGATTGGTTAATTGACCCTTCTTTGGGTTAGCTCTAATTGACTCTCAATTACCAACCAAATCTTTTCAAATTGACTTTCATTAGTCATCATTTTACCCCCAAAAGTGTTTTATGAAGTTCAATTTTGATGAGGAAAGCATTTGGTTTGATCCTATGTGCATACCTATGCTTAGCAAAGGTAGAGTATAGTGGTTAACCACCTTGTTCAAACCTAACCATGCCCCCATGGTTAGTGGTTTTCACCCTAAAATGTTCAAAAACATATTCCTCATCTAAACACGGTCGTTTTGGCTTTTGTTTCATCAAAATCGGAGTTAATTTGCCCCTTGAAACACTTCTAGAAGGAAAAGGAGACAAAACAGGCAAAAAATTAGAAGTGGGCTCGGGTGACCACCCAAGCCTGGGCGGCTAGCCGCCTGGGCCCAGGTGGCTAGCCGCCCAGCCTTGGGTGGTCACCCGAGACCACTTTCCTATTTTCACTCTAACTCCTTGCTGAAGCGGACTCTTGCCTATTTTGACGTATTTGGGCTCTTTTGGACGAGTTTCCTTCTAATTTTTGGTAACTTCTGAGTTACTTAAGCCCCAAGGGGGTCTCTAATAACCCTTGGATTAATTTTTAGGGTTTTAATCCCAGCCATTGGTTAATCCTAGTTGAACTCTATAAATACCCCCCTATGCTTCAGCACAAGGGGAGCCACTTTATGCCTAAAAACCTTAATGTTAGAGAGAGAATAAGAGAGAGGGACTTGAAGGAGAGCTGGAGTTCTTGCTGTAGCCTTGGAGAACATTGATTCAAGTCATTCATAAGAGCAAGAGGGAGTTCATACAGCAGCAAGGAAGGCCCTTCCTAAGGTATTCTCCTTCTCTATTCAAGCTTAAACTAGGTTTTCATATGGGTTAGGCTTATTGCATGTTAAAGGTAACTTTTTTATCATGTATTAACACTCTAGCTAGTTAATATACATGGAATATCTATTGTTTATCTACTGTTTAGCATGCTTTAGGGCTGTTCTATATGTTTCTAGGCATAGTCATGATTCTTGTGTTTCCGTTGTCCTTGTTCTAGGATAGTGATATTGCATGCTAGAGTTAGGTTTCTTGTTATGTTATATTGCTTTAGTTAGTTAATATGCATGATTTAGTTTCTGTTTAGTTTTATTTTAGCATGTTTAGAGTTTATTTGGTGTGTTTTTAAGCATATTTGTGAGTTTAGGGTTTTAGAGTCATTGTTTTATGTTAGTTTTCATATAGCATGATAAAGTAGACTTTTTTATTGGTTTTTCTTCGTGTTTGCTGTATATGTCTTGCATATAGAGTAAATATGATGTTTTTGCATGCATGTTAGTATATTCTAGGGTTTTTATGCATAATATGGTTTTAGGAATATGTTAGGACTTATTATTGTTTGCTGTTTTTGCTGTTAGCATGCTTAGTAGATGATTTTAGGCCATAATACTATTCTGTCCAGATTTGCATATCATTGTTTTTGCATGGTTTTGAGCACTTGTAAGGGTGCAAATAGGTGTGGTATTTATCCTATGGCAAATAGGGCTGCTCATGTCTGAAATGGCTAATGCTTGGAACTATTGCGCTCAGGTAAGTGGGTATGAAGGTGCCCCAATTCACCTCTCTTCCTTATCCTTTCTCTTCTCCCTATCTAGGGTTAATTTTTAATATGATCCTATGGTTTAATTAGAGGTTTCCTTCACCAACAAAATTCTGGTTTTTATTAAAGTTTCCATTTTGTGGAGTTCTTTCTAAAATCAAACTTTCTATCAATTCTCTTTTGATCAAATAAGGAAACCTAGGGTTTTAACCATAGGTTTGTATTAGGTCTTAACCTTAGTTCTATTCGAACTACGTGGACTTTGATCCATGTATTTCGTTGCATGGTACGTAGGCGCTCCTTGTGAGGCTCAAGTCCGTTCTAGGATCCAAGCATCCTAGGCTTCTTTTTGTTTTGTTTTGTTTTTCTTTATTTTCTATTTATTTGTATTTATTATGCATGGATGGATGAATGAAATATATGATATGCATGCTATCTTGTGATGATACGCTTGTTGGTTTTTGTATGGAAATACTTTAATTTAGCCCAAATGAACTGAGAGACCGAAAGGGTGACATGGGTGCCTATAGGCTTTGCCTAGAACCTTCCCATGTCATAACTTAGCCTCCGAATCCCCGATTTCTTTGGTTTCCAAAAGATTGGTTTTTGCCTTTCCTTTTTTATGGAGTCATTCAAATTGTTTTCCTAAAATAAACTACTTTTAGGGTTTTCCTTGTTTCCTTTAAAAATAAGGTGGCGACTCCTTTCCTTTTCTTTTTTCAAACCTATTTTCTTTCTAACCCTCGTGGGCCCGATTTCCGGGGTTCACAGTATGATATAATGATTTCACCTCCTCATAGCAGCTTTTTTACGTGAAATTATCTTAGGATAGTTTCGCTTAAGAAAGCTCGCCGTAGGAAGGCCTGTCTTCATGTTTTACACAAAATATCATCTTTTTGGTTAGAATAGGTTTTGCTATCATGTTTATTGATATTATTAGAGTCTATAAAGTTTAATTGTGGGCTAGACTCTATAAAGTTTAATTGGGCTAGATTAATTTCTTATGTTTAATTAAAATCAATCACATTGCATCCGCTTGATTGTGTGCTTTCATTTATTGCATTGTGTGTGCAAATTCTTGCATGCTAGGATCGATGTCCCTCGATGTATCCTTGCCAACGATCGGCCTAGTCTCAACCTTGGTTTTCCTGATTCCATGTGTTGGGGCGAAAGCTATCGACCTCTCTTGCCTAGTACCCTTGGGCTTGCCTTTGGGTATATTAAATGAGTTATTCACGTACTGCTAGACCCACGCGGCGTTCCTGATGCCATATGTGGTTAGGTATAAGGATTGCTCAAGCAAGTGAAGGACCCCAGCCTACCCTTATCATTAGTCCATATAGACAGACTTGTAGGACACTGTGGTCTCACCTTTATGCACCCACAATTGTTTGTAATGATGCTATGCCGTGTTTGTGGTGTGAAGCTTTATATCTTATGCCCTTAACATAGACCTTTAAACCCTAGCCTTCGTTAAGGCCATGGGTTAGGAGGAATAAATTAAGGAAATAGGATGTAAAGCTATGTTTGTGATGTGCTAGTCCTAGGGGAACAATTAAACCTAATTGAAGGACTCTATGCCCTATTCTTTTAAACATACCCTTAATCCATGACCCCTGTAAAGGTAAGTGGATAAAAGGAATGAATTAATTAAACATGGTGAAGAGACCGAGTTCATTAAGGAAAATGTGGAGGTTTAGGACAAGTCCTTAGGCTAAAGGTTAAAAATTTTTCTATCCATAGACGTGCTGGCTTGGATCCGCAATCCGCAAGGGCGTCTTGTGAGTGTTGAGTCTACCCATCAGACAGACATGGCCGACGAAAGAACTAGTGAGGGGCACTTTGACCTTGAGGCTTGCTTGAAAGCCATCATGACCAAGCTTGATCATACCGCCGAGACATCTGATACCGCATTGAAAATGGCTCAAGAAAACCAACAGAAGATGGCGGATCTTGAACAAAACGGCTCTAAGGCCCATTCCTCGGGTATACCTCATGGGGCTGGTACTGAAGAGGGAGCTCAATCCAATGAGAACACCAAGACAAGGGGGGAAAGTAGCTCGAAACCTGAGGTCATTAACCTAGAAGGGGAAGCCAAGGGGAAAGGTTCTAGCAGTGATTCCGTGTTAGCTAGCAAGGTAGAAGCATTGGAGAGAACTATAAAAGGGATTCGTAGGGCTGATGACATGGTCGATGTGCGGACTCTATCTCTGTTTCCAACGGCTCGTATTCCAATACAATTCAAGATGCCGGAGTTAGAAAAGTTCGATGGGACGGGTTGCCCTAAGACTCATTTGAAGATGTATGTGCGAGCTATGCACCCTCGAGGGGCTACTGACGAGCTTTTAGCCCAAATGTTCCATGAAACCTTGACCACTTCTGCTTTGAAATGGTTCTTGTCCTTGGATGAGAACAGAACTCGTACTTGGGAAGACATATGTAATGAGTTCTCAGAGCACTACAAGTACAACACGGAGGTGGACATTACTCGAAGGGACCTGGAAACTACCAAGCAAGGGGTTCATGAAACTTTCTCCGCTTACATTACAAGGTGGAGACAAAAGGCGTCGAGAATGACGGATAGGCCAAATGAGGAGGACCAAATTCAGCTGGTGGTTAAGAACTTGCTGCCCGTGTATCACAAGCACTTATTTGCCCACTATTTCCCAAATTTCAAAGCTCTCATAGGGGCTGGCACGCAGGTTGAAGATGCTATCAACGATGGGACAATCAAAACTGAGGAAGTGAGGAGTCGCAAGACAAACTTTACTGGGAAGAACAATGCCGAGGTCAACACCATAACTCAACCCATCCAACCCTTTTCTCTCAATGATGTCAACCCACCTCGCCAATTCACTGACCTATTCATGCCACTCGAAAGAGTCCTTGAAAAGCTCATAAGCCGTGACCTATTGAAGCCACTCGACCCAAGACCTCCACCAAATCCCTTACCCAAGAACTACAATGAGAATGAGTACTGCAAGTACTACCAATCCAAAGGCCATGCCACCAATCGCTGTATTCGCCTTCGCCACCAAGTCTAAGACCTCATTGACAAGCAAGTCATTTCACCACCAACCCGTCCAAATGTCACCCGTAATCCTCTCCCATCTCATAACAACACACCCCCACCCAACACCATAAATGCCATTGGGGTTGAATCCTCATGCCCTCGCTGTCCCATAAGACAATACACTCCACTCCCCATGACCTTAACCCGTCTCTTCACCATTTGCCGTAATAACAGCCTTATCATGCCACTTCCACCAAAGCCAAGGCCCTCAACCCCTCACCAATATTGCCAATACCATCGTGCACCCGGCCATGACACCGAGGCTTGTTCTATACTAAAGAAGATCATCCAAGACCTCATTGACCAAAAAGTTTTGTTGTTGCCAAAGAAATCTATCCAACAAGAGCTGAAAGAAAGATATGAAGCAGGGGATCCTCAGGTTGGCCTATTAGGTGAATCGTCGGGGAAATTCGATTACTATGTGCTGTACTCAAGTCCAAGTCCAATATCAGAAGAGTCGATAGTCCCTACAGGTTGGGATGACTTGCCGACAGAGATGGAGAGCATTGACATGATAGAATGGGATGACTTAATGAATAACTCCGAGGAAGTCCATGACATATGGGCTAGTGATGATGAGCTGGATCATATAACCAGAGGGGGTCGTCATTTCAAGCCTCCCCACCTAGAATCTGAGAATCCGTTGGAAGATTTGGAAGGGCAGAGGCACCCTAGCTTGCAAGAAGAAGAGGATGAAGTGCTTAGGCAGCTGAAGAAGACCAATGCCAACATCACTATTTGGGGCTTACTCATGGCCTCACATAAGCATAGATAGACCGTGTTGAAACTGCTGAATCAGATACAAGTGCCTGTTGACACATCTCCCGAGGGATTGGTACATTTGGTGAATCCAACTCCCAAGAACTCAACCATCGTGTTCACAGATGTGGACCTACCTAAGAGCGGGCCAAGCCATTCTCAAGCTCTCTATGTGACCGTTGACACTATGGGGAAGAGGGTACCTACCGTCCTTATCGACAATGGGTTTGCACTGAATGTATGTCCTCTCTGAACTGCCACTGTTTTGGGTTTGGGACCCACTGATTTCACGCCATCTGGGCAGACCGTAAGAGCTTATGACAACACCCGCCGAGAAGTAATAGGGGTAGTTACTTTGCCTCTTATCATGGGACCCACTGAATTTAGGGTGGAATTCCAAGTATTGGATGTGCCGTCATGTTTCAACTTGCTGTTGGGCCGACCTTGGATCCATCCCGCTGGGGCTGTGCCATCTTCACTCCATCAAAAGGTGAAGTTTCCTCATGAAGGAGCCATAGTAACGCTTCAAGGGGACTATGAATTGAAACTCGCGGGCGTGCCTATATGTGAGATACAACCAGAATCAGCGGCGGTGCCACTATCTGGGTTTGACTATGTCCAATGCATTGAGAAAGAGCTCAAGAAGGGTGAATTAATACCCTTGGACTTTTGCCCCCATGGCAACTTGCACGTTGGTGAGATCATGAGAAGAATGAGCTTCTTTCCAGGCATGGGGCTAGGGCGTCGCCAACAAGGGATCCCTATGTCCGTTCAAAGCCGTGTCACCTCATACACCTTTGGGCTAGGGTATGAGCCCTCTAAAAATGATCATGCGGAAATGCTGAAAAGAAACAAGGAGAAAGTAAGAGCCAAAGCCGAGGGAAGGGTGCCAGACCTGAAGATCTCGCCATATCGACCTACTTTGAATGGTTACTTCGTCAAAGAAGGGGATGATTTTCTATATTGCGGGTTTCCAGAACCCACCTTTGACCAAGCTGCCAAGATCCGAGTTCCAGGTTTTGAAATCTTCTTCACCGAATGGTATCCAATCACAGCTGAAATGGTGGATGATGAAGCCATCAATGATGAGTTCTGGGAAAAGAAAGAAGAAGACTGGGCAGAGAACCTTGATGCAGGGGCTATGGCTGAAATGTTCCAAGATATGATCCTCGCCGTGGAAGATTCGACCATTGCAGAACTCCAGGGTTCGTCCATTAGCCATGCTACTATGCCACTCCTGAATTGGTACCTTGAATGTGGTGTCATTGCAGAGCTCCGTGAAGAAGAAGATCTTGGCCCACCTGATAGCAGCTTATAAGTGTCTTAGTTTAGCAATATTTCCCTAATTCAATAAGATGTATCTACTTAACTCACTTTGTGGAGTCATAGTGTTGATACAGATTTGTTCATTTTTCTTCTTTTGTGTGTCATTCCTACTATTCCTAGTCAATAAAGTGTGTTTCTTTCTCTATATATGCAGTGTCTCTTTTCTCTCCTCTATGGATATTTATGGCATGGATATAGATCCTAGGAACGATGTCCCCCCGGAGCTCGTTGAGCAAAGGAAAAAGGGCGTCACCGAACCTAATATGGATAAATTGGAATCAATCAACTTAGGGACGAATGAATTGCCAAGAATAGTTAAAATTGGGAAAACCCTCTCCCCCGTTGAAAAAGAAAAGATGATCTCTCTCTTGAAGGCCAACATTACGGCTTTTGCATGGTCTTATGAAGACATGCCTGGCATCGACCCCGATATTGTGCAACACTATATCCCCACTAATTCCCTAAAGAAGCCGGTAAAGCAGAAACTCAGAAGATTAAAACCCGAATGGGCTCTAAAAGTAAAAGAAGAGGTAACTAAACAACTAGACGCGGGTTTCCTCCAAGTTGTGGAGTACCCCGAGTGGTTGTCAAATATAGTGCCTGTGCCTAAAAAAGATGGGAAAGTGAGGATGTGTGTCGATTTCCGAGATCTCAACGCTGCAAGTCCTAAGGATGATTTTCCTTTACCCCATATCGACGTGTTGGTGGACAGCACAGTGGGACATGCGCTTCTCTCCTTCATGGACGGGTTCTCCGGGTATAACCAGATAAAGATGGCGCCTCAAGACATGGAGAAAACAGCCTTTATCACGCAATGGGGAACGTACTGTTACAAGGTTGTCACACCCCATTTTTGCACCACCTTACTAGGGCTCATCATTTCATGCATGTTTTTGTTTTGTTTTTGAGTCTAGTCACTTGCATTAGTTTTCTAGAGTCACAAGGACAATGGATATGAATTTTGGTTCAAATTGGAGTTGATCTTGAGGGATAATAAGAGCTTTTGTGACTTGAGGGGCATAATCGTCTTTTAAGTCCCAAACTTTTCATTTGACCTTGGAATGATCTCCAAATTGTCAATTGGAGTTCATATGGATGCATATGAGGTATTTCTAGGTTCAATTTGGTAAGTCAATGGCTCGGGATTAAAATGGCTCGATGTAGTCCAAGTTGGTTAATTGACCCTTCCTTGGGTTAGCTCTAATTGACTCACAATTACCAACCAAATCTTTTCAAATTGACTTTCATTAGTCATCATTTTGTACCGGTTGTCATCTTAAGTCCCGTGGCCCTGATGATGAGTTTAGTGTTGTTATTTACGGATTATCCTTGAAAAATTAGTGCGAATCACAGCATGAGATTTTTGGTTAAAATGAAAAGAAAATTATTTTATTAAATTAGCCATTTTTATCATGACACTAACACGTGTACGTATGTGATGAGTGTGTGTACGCACATACGATACATGTGCATGCGTGTTAGCGGTCAGTCTCCCAATTTTTATAAAAGACAATTTCCTTTTCCTATTCAGATTAGAAGTCTTTTATCATTATAAAATACCTTTTGATTATTCTCCAAGGAAACCTAGTCCAGGAAGGAAAGGGAAACTCCAGATTTCAGCTATAAATACTCTCTTAATGTCTTTAAACAAGGGGGAAGAGAAGAGGGTTTGGAGGGAGTGAAATTCGTCATAATTCAGCAGCAGATTTTCTGAAAACCAGCAGTCGTATTTTAATCATAACTTTTTCATCCGAAGTCAGAATTTGATGAAATTGGTCTTGTTAGAAAGATAATTCAATTCTCTACAACTTTGTATTTCACAAGCTTTGTCCAAATCCAACGTTTTCATACCCAAAAACGCGATTGAAGTTGCTGCTGCTGCAAAGTGACGAGAATCACTTTTTCTTTTCTCTTGTTCTCTTTTTGTTTTCTATTTCTTTTCAAAGTTGAGTGAGTTTTGATCTCTTTGCTGTGATACCACTTTGACAAAGAGGAGGATTCGTGTTGGTTTGATTCACTCTAAAGACCTAAGGAGCCACGAACAATTACAAACACAAGGGGAGCCACTTCCTAAGGTATTCTCCTTCTCTATTCAAGCTTAAACTAGGTTTTCATATGGGTTAGGCCTATTGCATGTTAAAGGTGACTTTTTTATCATGTATTAACACTCTAGCTAGTTAATATACATGGAATATCTATTTTTTATCTACTGATTAGCATGCTTTAGGGCTGTCCTTTAGGTTTTTAATGCATAGTTGTGATTCTTGTGCTCCTGTTTGTCCTTGTGCTAGGATTAGTGTCATTGCATGTTAGAGTTAGGATTTTCATCATGTTATATTGCTTTAGTTAGTTAATATGCATGATTTAATTTCTGTTTAGTTTGGTTTTAGCATGATTAAAGTATGTTTTGTATGTTTTTAAGCATATTTGTGAGTTTAGGGTTTTAGAGTCATTGTTTCGTGTTTGTTTTCATATAGCATGATAAAGTAGACTTTTTTATTGGTTTTTCTTCGTGTTTGCTGTATATGTTTTTCATATAGAGTAAACATGATAGTTTTGCATGCATGTTAGTATGTTTTAGGGTTTTTATGCATGATATGGTTCTAGGAATATGTTAGGACTTATTATTGTTCGCTGTGTTGCTGTTAGCATGCTTAGTGGATGATTTTTAGGCCATAATACTATTCTGTCCAGATTTGCATGTTAGTGTTTTTGCATGGTTTTGAGCACTTGTAAGGGTGCAAATAGGTGTGG
The DNA here is from genome assembly GCA_039720395.1 of Liquidambar formosana. Taxonomy (NCBI): domain Eukaryota; kingdom Viridiplantae; phylum Streptophyta; class Magnoliopsida; order Saxifragales; family Altingiaceae; genus Liquidambar; species Liquidambar formosana. The sequence goes on along the minus strand of JBBPBK010000050.1, from coordinate 58,894 downwards.
TATTTGTCCTATGGCAAATAGGGCTGCTTATGTCTGAAATGGCTAAATGCTTGGAGCTAATTGCGCTCAGGTAAGTGGGTGTGAAGGTGCCCCAATTCACCTTTCTTCTTAACTCATTCTCTTCTCCCTATCTAGGGTTAATTTTTAATACAAGTCCTATGGTTTAATTAGAGGTTTCCTTAACCAACAAAATTCTGGTTTTTATTAAAGTTTCCATTTTGTGGATTTCTTTCCTAAAATCAAACTTTCTATCAAATTCAACTCTTTTGATCAAATAAGGAAACCTAGGGTTTTTACCATAGGTTTGTATTAGGATTTAACCTTAGTTCTAATCGAACTATGTGGACTTTGATCCATGTATTTCGTTGCATGGTACGTAGGCGCTCTTCGTGAGGCTCAAGTCCGTTCTAGGATCCAAGCATCCTAGGTTTATTTATGTTTTCTTTTCTTCTTTTTATTTTCTGTTTTTATTTGCTTATTATGCATGGATGGATGAATGAAATATATGATATGCATGCAATTCTTGTGATGATATACTTGCTGATTTTTGTATGGAAAGACTTTAATTTAGCCCAAATGAACTGAGAGACCGAAAGGGTGACATGGGTGCCTATAGGCTTTGCCTAGAACCTTCCCATGTCATAACTTAGCCTCCGAATCCCCGATTTCTTTGGTTTTCAAAAGATTGGTTTTTGCCTTTCCTTTTTTATGGAGTCATTCAAATTGTTTTCCTAAAACAAACTATTTTTAGGGTTTTCCTTGTTTCCTTTAAAAAATAAGGTGGCGACTCCTTTCCTTTTTCTTTTTCAAACCCACTTTCTTTTCAATCCCTCGTGGGCCCAATTTCCGGGGTTCACAGTTTGGCGACTCCACTGGGGATTTGTGGGCTAGACTCTATAAAGTTTAAATGAGCTAGGTTAATTTCTTATGTTTAATTAAAATCAATCACATTGCATCCGCTTGATTGTGTGCTTTCATTTATTGCATTGTGTGCGCAAACTCTTGCATGTTAGGATCGATGTCCCTCGATGTATCCTTGCCAACGATCGGCCTAGTCTCAACCTTGGTTTTCCTGATTCCATGTGTTGGGGCGAAAGCTATCAACCTCTCTTGCCTAGTACCCTTGGGCTTGCCCTTGGGTATATTAAATGAGTTAATCACGTACTGCTGGACCCACGCGGCGTTCCTGATGCCACATGTGGTTAGGTATAAGGATTGCTCAAGCAAGTGAAGGACCCTAGCCTACCCTTATCATTAGTCCATATAGACAGACTTGTAGGACACTACGGTCTCACCTTTATGCACCCACAATTGTTTGTAATGATGCTATGCCGTGTTTGTGGTGTGAGGCTTTATATCTTATGCCCTTAATATAGACCTTTAAACCCTAGCCTTCGTTAAGGCCATGGGTTAGGAGGAATAAATTAAGGAAATAGGATGTAAAGCTATGTTTGTGATGTGCTAGTCCTAGGGGACTAATTAAACCTAATTGAAGGACTCTATGCCCTATTCTTTAAAACATACCCTTAATCCATGACCCCTGTAAAGGTAATTGGATAAAAGGAATGAATTAATTGAACATGGTGTAGAGACCGAATTCATTAAGGAAAATATGGAGGTTTAGGACAGATCCTTAGGCTAAAGGTTAAAACTTTTCTATCCATAGACGTGCTGGCTTGGATCCGCAATCCACAAGGGCGTCTAGTGAGTGTTGAGTCTACCCATCAGACAGACATGGCCGACGAAAGAACTAGTGAGGGGCACTTTGACCTTGAGGCTTGCCTGAAAGCCATCATGACCAAGCTTGACCATACCGCCGAGACATCCGATACCGCATTGAAAATGGCTCAAGAGAACCAACAAAAGATGGCGGATCTTGAACAAAATGGCTCTAAGGCCCATTCCTCGGGTATACCTCATGGGGCTGGCACCGAAGAGGGACCTCAATCCAATGAGAACACCAAGACAAGGGGGGAAAGTAGCTCGAAACCTGAGGTCACCGACCTAGAAGGGGAAGCCAAGGGGAAAGGTTCTAGCAGTGATTCCGTGTTAGCTAGTAAGGTAGAAGCATTGGAGAGAACTATAAAAGGGATTCGCAGGGCTGATGACATGGTCGATGTGCGGACTCTATCCCTGTTTCCAACGGCTCGTATTCCACTACAATTCAAGATGCCGGAGTTAGAAAAGTTCGATTGGACGGGTTGCCCTAAGACTCATTTGAAGATGTACGTGCGAGCTATGCACCCTCGAGGGGCTACTGACGAGCTTTTAGCTCAAATGTTCCATGAAACCTTGGCCACTTCTGCTTTGAAATGGTTCTTATCCTTGGATGAGAATAGAACCCGGACTTGGGAAGACATATGCAATGAGTTTTCAGAGCACTACAAGTATAACACAGAGGTGGACGTTACTCGAAGGGACCTAGAAACTACCAAGCAAGGGGCTCATGAAACTTTCTCCGCTTACATTACAAGGTGGAGACAAAAGGCGTCGAGAATGACGGATAGGCTGAGAACCTGCTGCCCGTGTATCACAAGCACCTATTTGCCCACTATTTCCCAAATTTCAAAGCTCTCATTGGGGCTGGCACGCAGGTTGAAGATGCTATCAATGATGGGACAATCAAGACTGAGGAAGTGAGGAGTCGCAAGACAAACTTTACTGGGAAGAACAATGCCGAGGTCAACACCATAACTCAACCAATCCAACCCTTTTCTCTCAATGATGTCAACCCACCTCGCCAATTCACTGCCCTATTCATGCCACTCGAAAGAGTCCTTGAAAAGCTCATAAGTCGTGACCTATTGAAGCCACTCGACCCAAGACCTCCACCAAATCCCTTACCCAAGAGCTACAATGAGAATGAGTACTGCAAGTACCACCAATCCAAAGGCCATGCCACCAATCGCTGTATTCGCCTTCGCCACCAAGTCCAAGACCTCATTAACAAGCAAGTCATTTCACCACCAACCCGTCCAAATGTCACCCGTAATCCTCTCCCATCACACAACAACACACCCCCACCTAACACCATAAATGCCATTGGGGTTGAATCCTCTCGCCCTCGCCAGCCCATAAGACAATACACTCTGCTCCCCATGACCTTAACCCGTCTCTTCACCATTTGTCGCAATAACAGCCTTATCATGCCACTTCCACCAAAGCCAAGACCATCAACCCCTCACCAATATTGCCAATACCATCGTGCACCCGGCCATGACACCGAGGCTTGTTCTATACTAAAGAAGATCATCCAAGACCTCATTGACCAAAAGGTTTTGTTGTTGCCAAAGAAATCTATCCAACAAGAGCTGAAAGAAAGATATGAAGCAGGGGATCCTCAGGTTGGCCTATTAGGTGAAGCGTCGGGGAAATATGATTACTATGTGCTGTACTCAAGCCCAAGTCCGATATCAGATGAGCCGATAGTCCCTTCAGGTTGGGATGACTTGCCGACAGAGATGGAGAGCATCGACATGATAGAATGGGATGACTTGATGAATGACTCCGAGGAAGTCCATGACATATGGGCTAGCGATGATGAGTTGGACCATATAACCAGAGGGGGTCGTCATTTCAAGCCCCCCCACCTAGAATCTGAAAATCCGTTGGAAGATTTGGAAAGGCAGAGGCGTCCTAGCTTGCAAGAAGAAGAGGATGAAGTGCTTAGGCAGCTGAAGAAGACCAATGCCAACATTACTATTTGGGGCTTGCTCATGGCCTCGCATAAGCACAGACAGACCGTGTTGAAACTGTTGAATCAGATACAAGTGCCTGTTGACACATCCCCCGAGGGATTGGTACATTTGGTGAATCCAACTCCCAAGAACTCAACCATCGTGTTCACCGATGTAGACCTACCTAAAAGCGGGCCGAGCCATTCTCAAGCTCTCTATGTGACCGTTGACACTATGGGGAAGAGGGTTCCCACCGTTCTTATCGACAATGGGTCCGCACTGAATGTATGTCCTCTCCGAACTGCCACTGTTTTGGGTTTGGGACTCACTGATTTCACGCCATCTGGGCAGACCGTAAGAGCTTATGACAACACCCGCCGAGAAGTAATAGGGGTAGTTACTTTGCCTCTTATCATGGGACCCACTGAATTTAGGGTAGAATTCCAAGTGTTGGATGTGCCGTCATGTTTCAACTTGCTGTTGGGCCGACCTTGGATCCATCCTGCTGGGGCTGTACCATCTTCACTCCATCAAAAGGTGAAGTTTCCTTACGAAGGGGCCATAGTAACACTTCAAGGGGACTATGAATTGAAACTCGCAGGTGTGCCTATATGTGAGATACAACCCGAATCAGCAGCGATACCGCTATCTGGGTTTGACTATGTCCAATGCATTGAAAAAGAGCTCGAAAAGGGTGAATTAATACCCTTGGACTTTTGTCCCCATGGCAACTTGCATGTTGGTGAAATCATGAGAAGAATGAGTTTCTTTCCAGGCATGGGGCTAGGGCGTCGCCAACAAGGGATCCCTACGTCTATTCAAAGCCGTGTCACCTCACACACCTTCGGGCTAGGATATGAGCCCTCCAGAAATGATTATGTGGAAATGCTGAAGAGGAATAAAGAGAAAGTAAGAGCCAAAGCCGAGGGAAGGGTGCCAGACCTGAGGATCTCGCCATATCGACCTACTTTGAATGGTTACTTCGTCAAAGAAGGGGATGATTTTCTATATTGCGGGTTTCCAGAACCCACCTTTGACCAAGCTACCAAGATCCGAGTTCCGGGTTTTGAAATCTTCTTCACCGAATGGTATCCAATCACAGCTGAAATGGTGGATGATGAAGCCATCAATAATGAGTTCTGGGAAAAGAAAGAGGAAGACTGGGCAGAGAACCTCGACGCAGGGGCTATGACTGAAATGTTCCAAGATATGATCCTCACCGTGGAAGACTCGACCATTGAAGAACTCCAGGGTTCATCCATTAGCCATGCTACCGTGCCATTCCTGAATTGGTACCTTGAATGTGGTGTCATTGCGGAGATCCATGAAGAAGAAGACCTTGGCCTACCTGATAGCAGCTTGTAGGTGTCTTAGTTTAGTAATATTTCCCTAATTCAATAAGATGTATCTACTTTACTCACTTTGTGGAGTCATAGTATTGATACAGATTTGTTTGTTTTCCTTCTTTCTTTTGTGTGTCATTCCCATTATTCCTAGTCAATAAAGTGTGCTTTCTTTCTCTATATATGCAGTGTCTCTTTTCTCTCCTCTATGGATATTTATGGCATGGATATAGATCCTAGGAACGATGTCCCCCCGGAGCTCGTTGAGCAAAGGAAAAGGGGCGTCACCGAACCTAATATGGATGAATTGGAATCAATCAACTTAGGGACGAATGAATTGCCAAGAATAGTTAAAATTGGGAAAACCCTCTCCCCCGTTAAAAAAGAAAAGATGATCTCCCTCTTGAAAGCCAACATTATGGCTTTTGCATGGTCTTATGAAGACATGCCTGGCATTGACCCCGATATTGTGCAACACTATATCCCCACCAATTCCCTAAAGAAGCCGGTAAAGCAGAAACTCAGAAGATTAAAACCAGAATGGGCCCTAAAAGTAAAAGAAGAGGTAACTAAACAACTAGACGCGGGTTTCCTTCAAGTTGTGGAGTACCCCGAGTGGTTGTCGAATATAGTGCCTGTGCCTAAAAAAGATGGGAAAGTGAGGATGTGTGTCGATTTCCGAGATCTCAACGCCGCGAGCCCTAAGGATGACTTTCCTTTACCCCATATCGACGTGTTGGTGGATAGTACAGTGGGACATGCACTCCTCTCCTTCATGGACGGATTCTCCAGGTATAACCAGATAAAGATGGCGCCTCAAGACATGGAGAAAACAGCCTTTATCACGCAATGGGGAACGTACTGTTACAAGGTAATGCCTTTTGGCTTAAGAAACGCTGGGGCTACTTACCAAAGAGCAGCTACGACCCTATTGCATGATATGATCCATAAGGAAGTCGAGGTTTACGTTGATGATATGATCGTGAAGTCCGTGGATAGGGAAGGGCATTTCAAGGCACTAGAGAAATTCTTAGAGCGAGCAAAAAAGTACAATCTCCGTCTCAACCCACAGAAGTGTGCTTTCGGCGTCACTGCAGGCAAGCTATTGGGGTTTATGATCACTCAGAGAGGTATCGAAGTGGACCCAGGGAAGATAAAAGCTATTGTGGAGATGGAGCCGCCTAGCACTGAGAAGCAGATCCGGGGTTTTCTGGGAAGAGTTCAATACATAAGCCGATTCATTGCCAACTTAACCATGGTTTGCGAACCAATCTTCAAATTGCTTAAGAAAGGTGTGCCAAAAGTATGGAACGAAGAATGCCAGGAAGCCTTTGAGACCATTAAGAGATACTTGAGCAATCCTCCAATCTTAGTTCCCCCACGGCAAGGTGCGCCACTTTTGTTATACTTAACGGTCACCGAAACCGCGACGGGAGCTTTGTTAGCTCAATATCTTGAAGGGTCTACAAAGGAAAATGCCATTTATTACTTAAGCAAGAAAATGACAGACTATGAAGTGAAGTACAATGCAATTGAAAAGGCTTGTGTGGCACTAGTATGGGCGACGCAGAAACTCCGGCACTACATGATGTCCTTCGAAGTGTTCTTGATAAGTTGCATGGACCCGTTGAAGTACCTGGTAGAAAGGCCAGTATTGTCATTCAGAACTGCTCGATGGTCAATTCTCCTCAATGAATTCGACATCAAGTACGTGAATCAGAAGTCTATCAAGGGAAGCGTCATCGCAGACTACCTAGCCAGCTGTCCGGTGTCATCATCCGCTCCGTTCAACGATCAATTCCCAGATGAGGAAGTGCTAGAGATTGGTAGAAAAACTTGGAGAGTATACTTCAATGGGGCAGCCAATAAGAAAGGTTATGGGATAGGAGTCCTGCTGGTCTCACCCGAAGAGGCAGTTACACCGTTGGCGGTCAAGTTGGGGTTCGAAGCCACCAACAACATTGCTGAATATGAGGCCTGTATCCTAGCATTGGAAGCGGCATTTGAATTGGGGATCAAAGAATTGGAAGTGTTCGGGGACTCGGCGCTAATCATTTGTCAGATAAAAGGGGAATGGAAAACTCGAGATGAGAAGCTGCTACCCTACCATGCCTATCTGGAAGCACTAACCAAGGAGTTCTCAGAGATAGAGTTCAACTACCTTTCAAGAAACAAGAACCAGTTCGCCGATGCCTTGGCGACCCTAGCATCCATGGTGGAGATACCTGAAGGGGGAAATGTGAAGCCGTTGGTAATAGAATGCCGAGACAAGCCTGTGTACTGTTGTGCAATCCGAGGAGGGGAAGTGAATGATGGCCGTCCGTGGTTCCATGACATAAAGAAGTTCATTAAAGAAAGGGAGTACCCAGAAGGAGCATCTCGCATTGATAGAAAAACCCTAAGGCGGTTGGCAAGTCACTATGTACTTTGTGGAGGAAAGCTATATCGGAGATCATACGATGGGATCCACCTGCTGTGTGTCACTGAGGAAGAAGCCGAGCATCTGATTAAAGAAATCCATAAAGGGACAGGGGCTCCGCATATGAATGGCTATATGTTAGCTAAGAAAATCATGAGGTTAGGCTATTATTGGTCTACCATGGAAAGAGACTGCCACGCACATGTCAAGAAGTGCCACAAATGCCAACTGTTCGCCAGTGGACAACATTTGCCTTCTATGCCTTTAACGAGTATGTCGTCACCTTGGCCATTCGCGGTGTGGGGGATAGATATCATCGGACAGATCAAGCCAAAGGCATCAAATGGGCATGAATACATCCTGGTTGCCATCGACTACTTCACTAAGTGGGTGGAAGCAGCGTCCTTCAAGACCTTGAATTCCAAGAAGGTAGCACAGTTCATACAGCACAGCATCATCTATCGATATGGGGTACCGCATGAAGTTATCTCAGACAATGGCCAGCACTTTCAGAAAGAAACCCATGAGCTCTTGCAAAAGTACGGCATAGTTCACCATCTGTCATCACCATACCGTCCTCAGACTAATGGAGCGGTGGAAGCAGCTAACAAGAACATCAAGAAGATACTACAGAAGACTGCGGACTCGCACACAGACTGGCATGAGAAGTTGCCATTGGCTTTATGGGGTTACAGAACATCAATAAGGTCGTCAACAGGGGCTACCCCTTATTCTCTAGTTTATGGAATGGAGGCCGTGTTGCCAGTTGAATTAGAGGTTCCTTCACTAAGGGTTGCCGTGGAGAGCCAGATAACAGAAGTGGACTGGGTTAAGAGCCGCTATGATGAGTTAGCTTTGCTGGATGAAAGGCGTTTAAGGGCGCTGTATCATGTTCAGGGGTATCAACGGAGAGTTGCCAGAGCATTCAACAAGCATGTCAAAGATCGAGGTCTAAAGAAAGGGGATGTAGTGCTGAAAGAAATCAGAGCTCCAGTGTTCGATCCGCGGGGAAAATTCAAGCCAAGTTGGGGTGGGCCATACATTATCAAAGAGATATTGCCAGCAGGGGCTGTTCGCCTCATGGATTTAGATGGAATTGAGTTCGCTCGTCCAACTAATTTGGATCAATTGAAGAAATATCATGTTTGAAGCCTGCTAGGTTGAAAACCCGTAAAGGCGGCCTAGGCAAAAGTTAAGGCATAAGAACTACGTAAGACCTGATTCTCCATTCAAAAACAAAAAAAAAAAAAAACAAAAAAAACAAAACAAAAACAAAAAAAACAAAACAAAAACAAAACAAAAACAAAAAAAAAAAAGAAGAAAAAACCATGGAGATACGTAGGCAACCCATAAAGTTACCTTGGGTGCGGTCTAAATCAAACAAGAAAATCCCAAATTTGATTTATTATTGGCAATTTATTCAAAACTAAAATTGATTGACATAGCAATTCATTGGTATTAAGTAAAAGAATAATAAATATGCCATAAATATCCTATTCTATTTTCTTGAGCCTCTTTGCAGCTCGCTCCTCAGCTTTCTTCTTCTCTCTTTCATGTCTTCTTTTCTTCCTCAAGTCATGTTCATAAGCTGCTGTCACTGCTTCCATAATATCTTCTCTGCAAGATCCAAGTTCGTTGTTCTTGATAAGTCCAAAAATCCTTTCTCTTCGAGTAGTCTCTCTCTCACCTAAATTGTTTTTCAACCATTCCTTATACTCGGGGCTCATCATATATGGACCATCAGTATTCGTAACTTGGGTTAGTATCAACTTGCTAGGCCATCGGTCCTTCGCCCAAGTCACTACAGAAAGACCCGCGGGCACCACAGGATAGTCACCTTTCAAGGAAGTGGGTATGGTTTGCATGGCACCCATCTGACGAAGAACCCTTGAAGGCCAATAGAAGGAAGTAGACCTCAGTCCTATGAGTCTCACCATGGCGCATCCAGAAGTTCGCAGAAGCACCTGTTCACTACAGCCCCATATAAAGACAAACCACTTGATGTTCTTCCATGAAAGGGTTTGGAAGTAACCTAGCCAATCTCTCAATGAAAATTGCCCAGGTAGTTCAATGCGGCGAAGGCAGTAATGCTGGGGCTTGTACGGTGTAATGGCAACTGGTGACAAGAAATTCAGTCTTTCAAGCAACCACATCTGCAGTATAATAGGGCTACCTCCTAAGGAAACCTTTGGGTCCTCATGGACTTTATCCAAACCATTCAGGGTTTCAGCTAGCACCATGGGAATCAAGTTATGGCCCTTGGCAAGGAGAGGAATCAAGTCACAGATTTGAATGGGAACATGTGGAGTACCAGTGGAAATAAGGAAACGACCAATGAGGCAAAAGGCAAGTGCATGCTTAATAGGAAAGGTAAAATTTAGAATACCTTTACTATCACAAGCTAAAAAAGAGGTTGCCAATTTCATCAAGTCTACCATATGGTCCTTTACAAACGTAGAGGCATATTGTGAGTGAATCCCAAGTAGATTGGAGAAAGAAGTAAGAAAGCTTGGGTGAGGAGTAGGGAGAATGAAAGGACCTACCGTTGAAACTCCATACAATGCACAGAATTCCTCCATGGTTGGGCACAATTCTTCATAGTTGAAGCGGAACACATGTACTTGAGGATCCCAAAAATATGTAGCAGCAGTCAAGAGGTTCGTTTCAAGCCTCACATGCCTCAAGGAGAGCAATGGATCCAAGCCAAAGCACTTGAACTCAGATTTTGCTTCAGCACTCATAACTCTCAAAAACCCTCCTAAAAATTTGTCTAGAGCCTCCATAATTTCTAATGAATGAATACAAGTAGGTTTAGGAACCTCTTGGATGTGTTTTTATAGGGAAAAGGTCACAAATCCAAGTTCAAATAGGAAAAAACCCATCAGAATAGGAAGTTTCCTATTCAAAGTGGGATTTCCGCTTCGGGCTCGGGTAACCAACCAGGCTTGGGCGGCTAGCCTCCCGAGGCCTGGTGGTCACCCAAGCCACTTTGTTTTGGTTTTGCTTCTCGCTTTGTCTCGCCTTGACGCGTGATCAAACCTCCTTCCAAATGAGATATTCAACACTTTTTGAGCTTAAAATCAATCAAATTCCATCTTGAAATCAATTCCTTGAATTGATTTTATGTTCAAAAGGGTTGAATATATTTCCCCTGTGCCATGCCAACTCAAGTGACAATGTGTTAAGACACTTTCCTCTTGCACCATGCTTGTTTAATCTTGATAAATTGATCATATCCTCATGTCAAATCTTGATTTTTCATCTCACTTGGTTGAATGTATTCATCACTTGAATATATTCTTCCATTTCAAAAGTGTATTCACCCTTTGACTATACTCCTCAGTTTCAAATTCTTGATTTTCCATCCCACTTGGTTGAATATACTCATCACTTGAATATATTCTTCCATTTCAAAAGTATATTCACTCTTTGAATATGCTTCTCAGCTTCAAATTCTCATTCTCTATCATACTTGGTTGAATATATTCACCACTTGAATATATTCTTCCATTTCAAAAGCATGTTCACCCATTGAATATGCTTCCTAGTTTCAGATCCTCATTATCACTTACTTGGTTAAATATATTCATCACTTGAATATATTTCTCCATTTCAATGGTATACTCATCACTCGAGTATACTTCTTAGATATTTCGTCACTTACTTGGTTAAGTATATCCATCGCTTGGGTATATTTCTCCATTTCAATGGTATGTTCATCACTTGAACATACTTCTCAGATCATTTGTCACTTACTTGGTTAAGTATATCCACCACTTGGGTATATTTTTTCCATTTCAATGGTATGTTCATCACTTGAACATACTTCTCGGATCATTTGTCACTTACTTGGTTAAGTATATCCACCACTTGGGTATATTTTTTCCATTTCAATGGTATACTCATCACTTGAGTATACTTCTCAGATATTTTGCCACTTACTTAGTTAAGTATATTCATCACTTGAATATATTTCTCTATTTCAATAGTATGTTCATCACTTGAACATACTTCTCAGAATATTTGTCACTTACTTGGTTAAATATATTCATGACTAGAATATATTTCTCCATTTCAATGGTGTACTCATCACTTGAGTACACTTCTCAGATTATTCTCTATCTTACTTGCTTAAGTATATCCATCGCTTGGATATATTTCTCTATTTCAATGGTATGTTTATCACTTAAACATACTTGTCACTTACTTGGTTAAGTATATCCATCACTTGGATATATTTCTCTATTTCAATGGTATGTTTATCACTCAAACATACTTGTCACTTACTTGGTTAAGTATATTCGTGACTGTGGACCTCGAAAAACGAAGTTAAGGGCCCACGGGGCGGTTTTAGGTTTGAAAAAGGAAAAGGAGTCGCCACCTTATTTTTTAAAGGAAATAAGGAAAACCCTAAAAAACAGTTTTGTTTTAGGAAAACAAAAGATTGACTCCATATTTAAAAATGGAAAGGCAAATGATCTTTTGGAAACCAAAGAAATCAGGGATTCGGAGGCTAAGTTACAATATGGGAAGGTTCTAGGCAAAGCCTATAGGCACCCATATCGCCCTAAACGGTCTCTTAATTTAATTGGGCTAAATCAAAGTCTTAATCACACACAAATCAACAGTTATCATCACAGGACAGCATGCATATCATTCATCCATTCATCCATATAATCAAGTAAATCAAAGAAAAACAGAAAAAGAAAGAGGGGGGAGAAGAAAACCTAGGATACTTAGTATCCTAGGGCGGACTTGAACATCACGAAGAGCGCCTACGTACCATGTATGGAAATACATGGATCAAAGTCCACGTAGTTCGAAAGGGAATAGGGTTATAACCTAATCAAGGCCTATGGTAAACCCTAAGTTTCCTTTCAAGTAAAACATGGTAAGTTTCCAAAATAAATGATTCTCGAAAGATTTTTGGTAAGATATGGAATTTTGATAAAGATGGAAACTTTGATTTAAAAGGTATTTTTTATTGAAAGGAAACTATAGAATCTACCATACCCCTCTATTAGGAAACAACCCTAGGGGAGGGAGAAAGGGAAAGTTTCAAAGGAAGGAAAGAAGGGTGAATTGGGGCACCCTCACACCCTACTAACCTTAAGCAAAAGCAACCTGTCAAAGTAACCACCCTATTGCATAGGGCAATTACCTTATTTGTAAGATTTCATCTCACAATAGCCAAAATAACCACCCCACATTGGTGGGGTAGTTGCACCTGTTGTACCTGTCAAAGCACCTGCAATTTCCATGCAAAACATACCAAAAATACCAACCAAACAAGCTAGATTCCTAATCAAGCCATTATCATACCCAAACATGGGCTAACACATGCTCAAAATATCATATCAAGGACAAATAACAGATCTGGACAGAATTGAAATAAGGTTTAAAATCAACCACAAGTCATGCAACAACATGAATCATAAGCTAACTAAAACCCTAATTCAACCCTACATGCAATGACATGCAAAAAACACCAAAATCCACTACTATGAATGCAGAAGAATGTCATAGTTATCAAATATGCAGCACATATATATCAACTATGAAGAAAACACAAGGAAAAAACCCTAAGCTATCATGCTATATGCAACTTTCCTAATACAAGGATGAATGAAACCCTAGAATCACAATTGTGCTCAAAATCACATAAAATAACTCTAAATCATGCAAAGCCCATCATAGACATCATGCTAATCATGCATATTAATCAATAGAAGCATCCACACATGAGAAAAATACAAGCTTGCACATGAAATATAGCTATTCTAAACATAAACTCCATTTCAGCACTAAGGAAACCCTAGAATCCCAAACATGCAGCAAATCACATGGAACATCATCCTAGCATACTAAACAGCCCATAAATATTATCCTAATCATGCATACATTCCAATGGAAGCAACAAAACACAATAAAAACATAAGCTCTAATATGCCAAAGAGCTATTTCATGCAGAAAACCATTTTAAGCACCTAAGAAACCCTAAAGTCCCAAACATGCAGTAAATCACATGGAATAACATCCTAGCATACTAAACAGCCCACAAATATGATCCTAAACATGCATGGAAGCAACAAGACATGATAAAAACACAAGCTCTAATATACCAAAGAGTTATTTCATGCAGAAAGCCATTTTAAGCACCTAAGAAACCCTAAAGTCCCAAACATGCAGTAAATCACATGGAATAACATCCTAGCATACTAAACAGCCCACAAATATGATCCTAAACATGCATGGAAGCAACAAGACGTGATAAAAACACAAGCTTTGATATGCAATCATCCTATTCTATGCAAAAACCCTAACTTTAAAAGAGATAAGAGGAGGAAGGGGGGAATACCTATGGTGAAGTATCCTTTTGCTGCTGTAGGGAGTCCTCCTTCTCTTGTGTACTGCTGGGAGTTCCTTCCTTCAAGCCTTCAAGCAATGCTCCAGCCCTCCTCCAAGCTTACTCTCACACTCTCTTACTCAAAGTATAGGTTAAACTACCCTAAGGATGGCTGCCATAGCCTCCAAGTCTCACACATGCCTCACACTTCAGAATTTTCTCTCCCAGTGGCCCCCCCTATTGCTGAAGTATAAGGGGGTATTTATAGGGATTGAGGGGAAACCCTCAATGGTTGGGATTAAAACCCTAGGGATTGATCCAAGGGCTATTAGAGGTTACCTTGGGGCTCAAGTAGGTCAAAAAGGGCTGAAATTAGGGTTAAATGGCGGCTAAAGGCGAGCAAATCCGAGAAAGTAGGGAAGGAGCTGCGTCAAAGCTCAAAAAAGGAAAGTGGCTCGGATGACCACCTGGGGCTGGGCGGCTAGCAGCCTGGGCCCAGGCGGCTAGCCGCCCAGGCCTGGGTGGTCACCCGAGGCCCTGTCAGCTTATGCCCATATTTGACCCCTTCGGCTTCCAAATGTGTTTCAGGGCCCAAATGAACTCCGATTTTGACGAAACGAAAGCCAAAACGACCGTGTTTCGAAGGGGAATGTAATTTGAGTCACTTGAGGGAAAGAAACCCTAGCCATGGCTGCATGGTTGGGTCCTACAAAGGTGGTTAACCGCTATGCCTCACCATCGCTTAGCTTAGGTATGCACATAGGGTTGCACCGAATGCTTTCCAATTCGAAATTCAACCTCCCTAAACACATTTGGGGATGAAATTAAGACCAATCAAGGTCAAATGAGTAGTCATGGAGTGAAAATCATAAGTCAATTCGAGCAAACCCGAAGTAAGTCTCTTAGCCACCCTGAGCCTTGTTGAGCCATTCTAATCCCGAACCTTCAATTCATCGAATTGAACCCACAAATACCTCAAATACAACCATATGAACTCCAATTGGCAACTTGGAGATCATTTCAAGGTCAAATGGAAAGTTTGTGATCAAAAAGACGATTATGCCCCTCAAGTCACAAAAGTTCTTATTAACCCTCAAGATCAACTCCAAATCGAACCAAAATTCATACACACCATCCTTAGGACCCTAGAAACTCAATGCAAAATACTAGACTCAAAGAGGAACCAAAAAGACACATGCAATGACAAACCCTAGCTAAGGTGGCAAAAATGGGGTGTGACAGAAGCCCCTCATTGGTGAGCAAGTTTCACTTGCAAGCCAATGACCAAAAGAACAACCCATTTTTGCCCGGGGAATTGATTTCATCAAGACCCACTGGGGAAAAGAGGGTGAACATATCATTGAATTCTTCGAATTCATCATACACAAGCACAAAGGTACTCTTCATAAGTTCTATAGAACTCTTCTCATACTGTATACCAGTTTCACTGGGGGACAAGATGAGGTATCCACAGCTTACATCGAACTTCGTTCGATGAAAGGTCTTCCAATTCTATGCCAGTGACAACTGGCGAATGGTACGAGGTAACATTATGCCATCAAGGCCATCCCAAAATATGAGAAAGATACATCCTTCTCATATTCAAACCGTCAAGGTTATTACTCAATTATCAAGGTAATCACATCCCATACTGCACCAGTGACAACTGGTGAATAATACGAGGTATCCATAGCTTACATCGAACTTCGTTCGATGAAAGGTCTTCCCATACTGTACCAGTGACAACTGGTGAATAGTACAAGGTATCCATAGTTTACATCGAACTTCGTTCGATGAAAGGTCTTCCCATACTGTACCAGTGACAACTGGTGAATAGTACAAGGTATCCATAGCTTACATCGAACTTCGTTCGATGAAAGGTCTTCCCATACTTTGCCAGTGACAACTAGCGAATAGTACGAGGTAACACCATGCCATCAAGGCTATCCCAAAATATGAGAAAGATACATCCTTCTCATATTCAAACCATCAAGGTTATCATTCAAATATCAAGGTAATCACATCCCATACTGCACCAGTGACAACTGGTGAATAATACGGGGTAACACTATGCCATCAAGGCCATCTCAAAATATAAGAAAGATACATCCTTCTCATATCCAAACCGTCAAGGTTATTACTCAATTGTTAATCACATACCATACTGTACCAGTAACAACTGGTGAATAATACGAGGAAGGTCACAACCTTCAATCAGGGTAAACACATACCATTGGGAAAGATCGCATCTTTCAAGTCATCGAGGTAAACATGGGACGTGAGAAAGATTGCATCCTTCTCATATCAAACTCTCAAGGTGAACACATAGCATGAGAAAGATCGCGTCCTTCTCATAAGCAAACCATCAAGGTAAACATAAGTCATGGGGAAAGATCACATCTTTCAAATCATCAAGGTAAGCATGTAATCATGAGAAAGATTGCATCTTTCTCTCACTAAGTCATCAAGACAAAGGTAAGCTTCAACTTACCAACCCTCAACAATCTCACCAAGTCATCTCATATGGAGGCTATTCATACCTCAACTCAAACATCACCTCATATAGGAGACACATTCTCCTCATGAAAGAAATCATTCACATGCATATAGGGAAGGTATCTTTATCCCAAATGACAATAAATCATAGTGACATTGGAGGGAATTCATCCCTAACGACCAAAACCATATGCATAGAAAGGGTTGTTCAACCCTACTAGCATGCCATGCCCACACAAGGGCTATCAATGCAATCATTTCATGTCAAACAATGTCAAGATATTCACTCATTTTTCAACTCAAAACAAGCTTGAGATTTCATCTCAAAGAAGGTTCAAAAGCGCGAATAGGCGAGCACAGGCCAAACGAGCGCAACGGAGCGAGCAAGGGGGGGTGACCACCTGGCTGCTGGTGGCTTGCCGCCCAAGCCCAGGCGGCTTGCCGCCCCATGCTGGGCGGTTACCCGAGGCTAGGGTCCTCAAAATTCTGGGTTTTTGAACCCTTGACTCCCCATTTGTGCTCACACTCACCCAATTTCGAAAATTGAGAGTTTCTCTCTCTAGAAACTCATTCCATCTTCTCCAAACACTCACAAACACATTCTCAATCAAAGTTTCACTTGCAATTCAAGTTGTGTGCATGAAATAGCATCAAGAACAAGTCATTCAACAACAAAAACAAGCATCAATCATCAAGTTGCAAGATCAAATTCATTATCTTCCTTATCAAACCCATTTTTCTCACATACAAGCTCAACCACCAACAATGGCTTCTAGCAATGATTCCAACATCAAGTATCCATATTATGTGATCAAGAATACATACAAGGCACCAATCTATGATGCATCCCAAGACAAGGTGTTGCTTGAACCCAAGAAGCATCTCTCATACCTCCATTCCCAACATGAGGTTAGTTCTTCCCAACTTAACATGTTTATCATGAAATTTTGATTTCTATTGGATAAAATGCATTCCCATGATCTTCTTTTGATTGTTTCTATCATTGTTAAGCCAAGTTCATTGATTTGGCAAGGATTGAATGTGCAAAAAGCTTGTTTCCCAATGCTTGAGAAAAGATGCCCACCAAGTGTTTGATAAAATGCCAAAGAAACAAAAACATGTTCAATTCTTGAAAAGTCAATTGGTTTGCATTGTAGAACCAAGTCATATGGTTTTGGCAAGGATTTGGTACACAAAAATCTTTCATTTCAATGCTTGAAAACAAGTCACACACCAAGTGTTCGACAAAATGCCCGAAAGGCAAAAACATGTTCAATCTTTACAAAATCAATGAATTTGAATACACAAAGTCATGGGCATTCATTTCTAATTCATTTCATGAATCAAAACCCATATTTTAAAACTTTTGGAAAACCACTTGAAATCAATTATCAATGTATGCCCAATATCTCTATGTTTTCAATGCTAACTCAATACACAATCTTTTGACATAGCCCGACTTCCAAAGTCTCCGTACAAGGACATCAATAAAGGGGCTCATCTCATGGTGGAGATATATGGAACATGCCCAACCACGTGCTCGCAAGATAGTAAAGAAGGCGGGTTTTGGGCCTTTCCTAGATGCTCTATGGAACGAGTAATGGGATAGGCAAGCATTGTTTGCCTTGACAGAGCTATGGTGGGACACCACCAACACTTTCCATTTTAGCTTCGGGGAGATGACCATGACTCCTAAGGATTTCACCATGATAACTGGGTTGAGCTTGAAAGGCAAGCGCTTGGAATACTATGAACATGCCAACATGGATCAAAACTACATAGTAGCTCTACTTGGGGTTGAAGCGGAATTAAGCCCAAAAGGTGTGCACCGTACTTGGCTCTACAACACCTTTGCCACTGAAGAAGAGAGTGAGGGGACGGATCCCAAATACATTGTGAGAGCTTTCTTGCTCTACATGATTTCATGCACCTTCTTTGCGGGCACCAATGACATGGCTCGACTTGAGTTGTTAGCTAGCATGGAAGATGTGAACAAAATTGGGAGATACAATTGGGGTGGAGCTGCTTTCGCAAACATGTATCGCTCCATGACTGACATGTCCCGAGGAGTTGCAAAGAACTTTGGGGGACTTCCTTTCGTTTGGGAGGTAACAAAGAACATTCAATTCTCTATTATTTCCCGAAACTTAACACACACATGATTTCATCTATATTTTTTTGGTTTTCCCCAGATATAGTACTACGAGTACCTGAACATGTGTCGCCCAACTCTTGCTAGTGATGCCATGTCATGGCCCATCCTTCAGAATTATGCTCCATCTTGCTTGGCTACAAGAGCCTCCAATCGACACGATTATGCCCATGCAAGGGCATATCTTGCTAGCTTGACTGTTGATATGGTAGAATCTTTTTTTCTCCTTATCTTTTTATCTTTCTCTTTTCATTTCTCATTTCAAACTCAACAGGTGGAATGGGATCCATGGAGGTTGTGGGAGCATAGGCTTCCCGAGAAGTACTCCTCTTGTTTGGAGTTGACAAGCAAAAGGGTCCTTTTTGAAGGCCCCACAGGTAGATGCTGGTATCTTGGGGAACGAGTCCTGAGACAAGTCCATGGAAATATGAATGCAGCTGTGACACCTTCTATGCCACCAGAGAACATGAGGCACACTAGCCACCTAGTGGGGGATGAATTAGAAGAAGCTCTGAGGGGTTGGGATGCTGAGGGATTCACCTCCCCTCGCATAGAATACACTGCCTTCTGTCGACAATATCTGATGAATCCTAGGGTCACTGGTCTCCCACCTCAAGGGGTGAGCTCCCCACACTCTTAAACTCTTTTTTAAGATCATAAGGAAGACTTCACTTGACAAACATTTGAATTTCAGGGCCGACGGGCAAGGGGACACAGCTCCACAGTTGGATCTGCCACTAGGATGACTTACAACGACGAGGATGAGGACCTTGAAGGAAATCAACCTCCACCCCTCCCACAACTAAATTGGTATGTGAACTTATGCAGTGGGACAAAATTTGTGAAGACTGACATTACCCATCCACCATTCGATGAATATCCCAAGATCGATCCATATTATGAGAATGTAAGTTCTAAACCCTTTCCTTCTTGAAATTGGATTCTTTCATTATTGTTAACCATGTTCATTCTTTCCTAGGTTCCACGGGAGTATGCCCAGGAATGCATTGAACTCAATGAAGGATTGAGGAGGGATCTTGTGCGAATGAGTTTAGAGAACTCAGTTCTAGAAGCACGCCTGAATCCCCAAGTAAGTGATCATCTTTATCAACTTTCAATTAGGATTGGCACCATTACCCTCCTAACTCATTATCTTTGTTTGCAACAGGCATCATCGTCTAATCCACCACAGGATATGCCCCCTTCTAGAGCACCTCACTCAGGACATGATGGAGCTGGGCCAAGTCGAAAGAGAAGGCCCACGGGAAATCATTGAGTTTCACTCACCTCTTGTTAGGAATGTTTGGAACTTACTATCTTCTTGTCATGTACTAATTAGGAATTTCAATTCCCAACCTTGAACCTTTATTATGGATACTTGATGAATCTATGTTGAACTTTATTGCAATGATATGATCTTGTATTGTGTGAAAAACGGGCTTAAATCAAGCACCAAAGAGTCAAAACATCACAAAAGGGCCAAACGAAGGCATAACAAGGCAAAAATGGGCGAAACAAGACGGCGGCCTCGGGTGACCACCTGGGGCTGGGCGGCTAGCCGCCTGGGCCCAGGCGGCTAGCCGCCCAGGCCTGGGTGGTCACCCGAGCCCGAAGCGGTGTTTCGCCTGATTTTAGGAAACTTCCTATTTTGACGGGATTCCACCTTCCAAAACACGGATTCCCGAATTTTTTCCTATAAAAGCACATCCAAGGGGTCTCAAACCCTACTAACATTCATTGAGAGCAAGTTATGGAAGCCCTAGACAAACTCTTGAGTGATTTTCTGAAAGTTATGAGTGTGGGGGCAAGGAAGGAGTTCAAGCGCTACTGCTTGGATCCGTTGTTTTCTTTGATGCATGTGAAGCTTGAAACCACTCTTCTTACTGCTGCTACATATTTTTGGGATCCCCAACTTCATGTATTCCGCTTCAACTATGAAGAGCTATGCCCAACAATGGAAGAGTTCTGCGCTCTGTATGGAGTTTCACCTGTAGGACCTTTCATCCTCCCTACTCCACGCTCAAGTTACATGATTTCCTTCTCCAACTTCCTTGGGATTTCTCAACAAGAGGCCTCCATATTTGTGAAGGATCATGAGTTGAATCTCATGGAAATAGCAACTTCCTTCTTGGCTCATGATAGCAAAGGTACCCTGAATTTCAACCTTCCTACTCAACATGTTCTTGCTTTCTGCTTGATTGGTCGCTTCCTTATCTCCACGGGGACTCTCTATGTCCCTATTCAAATTTGTGAACTGATTCCTTTTCTTCTTGAACATAACAACCTGATTCCCATGGTGCTAGCTGAAACCCTCAATAGTTTAGACAAAGTTCATGATAACCCCCAAGCCCCATTAGGAGGGAGCCCCATTCTACTGCAGATGTGGCTTCTTGAAAGGCTTAATTTCTTATCTCCTGCCACCATTAATCCATACAAACCCCAACATTATTGTTGCCGTCGAGTTGAACTCCCTGGTCAATTTTCTTTGAGGGAATGGTTGGGCTACTTTCACACACTCTCATGGCGAAACATTAAGTGGTTTGTCTTTATATGGGGATGCAAGGAACAAATTCTTCTTCGAACTTCTGGGTGTGCTATGGTCAAACTCATAGGGTTGAGGTCAACTTCATTCTATTGGACTTCAAGAATCCTTCGTCAACTGGGTGCCATGCAAACCATACCTACTTCTGTGGTATTTGATCATTCTGTCGAACCTGTGGGCCCCATAATGATTAAGTGGGCCAAGACTAGATGGACTGACCAACTGAAACTGACTCGAGTTGAAAACACCGATGGGCCTTATGTCATGAGCCCTGAATACAAGACATGGTTGAAGACTAGCTTGGGTGAAAGAGAAACCATACGCAGGGAAAGGATTTATGACCTTATCAAGGACACAGGACTTGGATTTTGCAGGGAAGACATTCTGGAAGCAGTGGAAGCAGCACATGCTCATGACTTGCGAAAGAAGCGAAGACTTGAAAGAAAGGAGCAGAAAGCAAACCAAGAGACTCTGAAGAAGAGCAAAAAGACTTGAAGACCTTAGAAATAGGATATCTATGGCATGTCAATAGTCCTTTTATCTAACACCAATAAATTGCTATGTCAATTAATTAGTTCTAAATGAATTGCCAATAATAATTCAATTTTGAGATTTGTTGTTGTGGTGTTGTTTGGACCGCACCCAAGGTAACTTTATGGGCTGCCTACGTATCCCCATCCTTTTTCATTTTTTCTTTTCTTTTCATTTTTTCTTTTTTTTTTTTTTTTTTTTTTTTTTTTTTTTTTTTTAAAGGAATGGGGAATCAGGCCCTCGTAGTTCAAATGCCTTAACTTTTGCCTAGGCCGCCCTTATGGGTTTTCAACCTAGCAGGCCTTACACATAATACTTCTTTAATTGATCCAAATTGGTAGGACGAGCGAACTCAATTCCATCTAAATCCATGAGGCGAACAGCCCCTGCTGGCAATATCTCTTTAATAACATACGGACCACCCCAACTTGGCTTGAACTTCCCTCGTGGATCAAAAATTGGAGCTCTGATTTCTTTCAACACCAAATCCCCTGTCTTCAAACCTCGGTCTTTGACATGCTTGTTGAATGCTCTCGCAACCCTTCGCTGATATCCCTGCACATGATACAAGGCCCTCAATCGCCTTTCATCGAGCAATGCCAGCTCATCATAACGGTTCTTAACCCAATCTGCTTCTGCTATCTGACTTTCCACAGCAACCCGTAATGACGGTACCTCCAACTCAATAGGCAAAACAGCCTCCATCCCATACACCAAGGAATAAGGGGTAGCCCCTGTTGACGATCTCACAGATGTTCTATAGCCCCACAAGGCTAATGGCAACTTCTCATGCCAATCAGTGTAGGTGTCAGCTGTTTTCTGTAATATCTTCTTAACATTTTTGTTAGCGGCCTCCACTGCTCCATTAGTCTGCGGGCGATAAGGGGAGGATAAATGGTGCACTATGTTGTATTTCTGCAAAAGCTCCTTGGTTTCTTTCTGAAAGTGCTGACCATTGTCTAAAATGATCTTATGGGGTACCCCATACCTGTAGATGATGTTGAGCTGTATGAACTGTGCTACCTTCTTGGCGTTCAGGGTCTTGAAAGATGCTGCCTCTACCCACTTAGTGAAGTAATCGATAGCTACCAAGATGTACTCATGCCCATTGGAGGCTTTCGGCTTAATCTGTCCAATTATATCTATTCCCCACACTGCAAACGGCCAAGGTGACGACATACTTGTCAAAGGCATGGAAGGTAGGTGTTGTCCATTAGCAAAGACCTGACATTTGTGACACTTCTTAACATGTGCATGGCAATCTCTCTCCATTGTAGACCAATAGTAGCCCAACCTCATGATTTTCTTAGCTAGCATATAACCATTCATGTGCGGTGCTCCAACTCCTTCATGGATTTCACTAACAAGACGTTCGGCTTCTTCCTCAGTGACACACAATAGATGGACCCCATCGTATGACCTCCAGTATAGCTTTCCTCCACACAAAACATAGTGACTCGCTAGCCTCCTCAGTGTTCTCCTATCAATGCGGGTTGCTCCTTCTGGATACTCCCTTTCCTCGATGAATTTCATGATGTCATAGTACCAAGGATGGCCATCTTTCAACTCTCCTTCTCGAATAGAACAGCAATACACAGGTTTTTCTCTACATTCTATCACCAACGGTTTTACATTCCCACCATCCGGGATTTCCACCATGGAAGCTAGAGTTGCCAAAGCATCGGCAAACTGATTCTTATTTCTTGACAAATAATTGAACTCTATTTCCACAAATTCCTTAGTCAAGGCTTCTAAATAAGCATGATACGGCAGCAGCTTTTCATCACGAGTCTTCCACTCTCCCTTTATCTGGCAGATAATCAGTGCTGAATCTCCGAAAACCTCTAACTCTTTGATCCCCAATTCTAGTGCAGCTTCCAATGCGAGGATGCAGGCTTCATACTCAGCAATGTTGTTGGTTGCTTCAAACCCTAGCTTAACTGCCAAGGGTGTAAATGCTTCTTCAGGTGAAACCAGTAGGACTCCTATCCCATACCCTTTCTTATTTGCAGCTCCATCGAAGTATACTTTCCAACTCTTCCTTCCAATCTCCAGGACATCCTCATCGAGGAATTGATCATTAAATTGTTCTGATGACGCCACAGGGCAGCTAGCCAAGTAATCTGCAATGACACTTCCTTTTACTGACTTCTGTGTTACATACTTTATGTCGAATTCATTGAGAAGAATAGACCAACGAGCAGTTCTATAGGACAAGACTGGCCTTTCTATCAGGTACTTCAGCGGATCCATTCGACTTATCAAGAAAACCTCATACGACATCATATAGTGACGGAGTTTCTGAGTTGCCCATACCAAAGCCACACAAGCCTTCTCTATGGCATTGTACTTCACCTCATAGTCTGTCATCTTCTTGCTTAGGTAGTAAATGGCATTCTCCCTTTTCGACCCCTCAAGGTACTGAGCTAGCATAGCTCCCGTCGCGGTTTCAGTGACCGTCAAGTATAACAATAACGGCTCACCTTGTCGCGGAGGAACTAGAATTGGTGGATTACTCAAATACCTTTTGATAGTCTCAAAGGCTCCTTGACATTCTTCATTCCATACCTTCGGCACACCCTTCTTAAGCAACTTGAAAATCGGCTCACACACCATAGTCAAATTAGCAATGAACCTGCTTATGTACTGAATTCTCCCCAAGAACCCTCGAATCTGCTTTTCTGTGCTAGGCGGCTCCATCTCCACAATGGCCTTGATTTTTCCCGGATCAACCTCAATTCCTCTCTGAGTAATCATGAATCCTAATAGCTTGCCTGCAGTGACACCAAAAGCGCATTTCTGAGGATTCAACCGCAAGTTGTACTTCTTTGCTCGCTCCAGGAACCTTTCCAGTGCCCTGAAGTGTCCTTCTCGATCCACGGACTTCACGATCATGTCGTCCACATATACTTCCACCTCCTTATGGATCATGTCATGCAGAAATGTTGTAGCAGCTCTCTGATAGGTAGCCCCGGCATTTCTCAAACCGAACGGCATCACTTTGTAACAATATGTTCCCCACTGTGTGATAAAGGCCGTTTTCTCCATATCTTGCAGCGCCATCTTTATCTGATTGTATCCGGAAAACCCATCCATGAAAGAGAGGAGCGCATGTCCTACAGTACTATCTACCAATACATCAATGTGGGGCAAAGGAAAATCATCCTTAGGGCTTGCTGCATTAAGATCTCGAAAATCCACACACATCCTCACTTTTCCATCCTTTTTAGGTACGGGAACTATATTGGATAACCACTCGGGATACTCCACAACCTGTAGGAACCCCGCATCGAGTTGCTTGGTTACTTCCTCCTTTACCTTCAATGCCCACTCGGGTTTCAATCTTCTCAATTTTTGCTTTACCGGCTTTTTAAGGGGATTGGTGGGGATGAAGTGCTGCACAATGTCTGGATCTATGCCGGGCATGTCTTCATAAGACCATGCAAAGGCCGTTATGTTGGCCTTTAAGAGGGCTATCAGCTTTTCTTTTTCAAGTGGTGAAAGGGTTATCCCAATTTTAATTATCTTTGGCAATTCATTTGTCCCTAAATTGATTGATTCCAATTCATCCATGTTAGGTTCGGTGACACCCCTTTTCCTTTGCTCGACGAGCTCCGGGGGGACGTCATTCCTAGGATCTATATCCATGCCATAAATATCCATAGAAGAGAGAAAAGAAACACTGCAAGCAAACAATGTATAAAAGAAAACACACTTCATTAAAGGAACAAACAAAAAGACACAAACTTGAAAAGGAAACAAAATTTGGTGCCACGACTATGCAACGACTCCTAACTCCACAAAGTGGGATAGGCGGACACACTTTATTGAAAGCAGGAAAGACTCTAACTAAGTAACCTACAAGCTACTATCAGGCAGGTCATGATTTTCCTCTTCAAGGATCTCTGCAATGGCTCCCTCCATCTTCTAGGTACCAATTGTGAAGTGGCATGATTGCATGGTGAATTGACGAATCTTGGCAATCTTCTGTTGCTGACTCCCCCAAAGTAAGAACCATATCTTGGAACATGGTGACCATGGTTTCAGAATCCATGTGCTCCACCCAGTCTTCTTCTTTCTTCTCCCAATAACTGTCATTGATGGCTTCATCATCCACGATTTCAGCGGTGATTGGATACCACTCGGTGAAGAAAATCTCAAATCCCGGGATTCTGATCTTGGTTGTTGGATTGAACATAGGCTCTGGGAACCCACAGTACAGGAAGTCATCCCCCTCCTTGATGAAATAGCCATTCAGAGTCGGCCTGTATGGTGAAATCTTAAAGTCTGGCACCCTTCCTTCTGCTCTAGCTTTTCCCTTCTCCTTATTCCTCCTTGTCATTTCTGCATAGTCATTCTTAATGGGCTCATATCCTAACCCAAAAGTGTAGGAAACAACCTGACTTTGAACAGAATGGGGAATTCCTTGTTGGCGACGCCCTAGGCCCATACCCGGGAAGAAATTCATTTTCCGCATTATCTCACCAACATGTAAATTACCATGGGGACAATAGTCAAGGGGGATCAGTTCTTCCTTTTCCAACTCCTTTTCAATGCATTGCACATACTCAAACCCCGACAAGGGTATCTCAACTGATTCTGGTTTTATTTCGCATATGGGTACACCCGCCATTTTCAAATCATAATCCCCTTGAAGTGTAACAACGGCTCCCTCATGTGGGAACTTTACCTTTTGATGCAATGATGATGGTACAGCCCCAGCGGGATGAATCCAAGGCCTTCCCAATAATAGATTAAAACATGACGGCACATCCAAGACTTGAAACTCCACTCTGAACTCTGTGGGTCCCATGATTAAAGGTAGAGTGATCACCCCAATTACTTCTCTACGGGTATTATCATACGCCCTCACTGTCTGCCCAGATGGAGTGAAATCAGTGGGCCCCAAGCCCAAAACGGTTGCAGTTCTCAAGGGACATACATTCAACGCGGAACCATTATCAATCAAGATCGTAGGAACTCTCTTCCCCATGGTATCAACAGTTATATGCAAGGCTTGGGAGTGGCTTGGCCCACTCTTAGGTAAGTCCGCCTCTGTGAACACTATAGTGGAATTCTTCGGAGCAGGGTTTACTAGATTCACCAATCCCTCAGGGGACAAATCAACCGGAACCTGTATCTGGTTTAACAACTTCAACACTATCTGTCTGTGCTTGTGAGAGGCCATGAGCAAGCCCCATATGGTGATATTGGCATTAGTCTTCTTCAATTGTCGGAGTACTTCATCCTCTTCTTCTTGCACATCAAGGCGCTTATCTAACTCACCCAGTGGATTATCAGATTCCAAGTGCGGAGGCTTGAAATGGCAGCCCCCTCTTGTCATGTGGTCTACTTCTTCATCACTAGCCCATATGTCATCAATTTCATTTGTGTCACCCATCAGGTCATCCCATTCAATCATGTCAATGTCCTCCATCTGCACCTCTTCGGGTATATCATCCCAGCCCGTAGGAATTATGGGCTCACTTGGCAATGGATCAGGATAAAGCACATAGTAATCAAACTTCCCCGAAGGTTCTCCCAATAACCCCACTTGAGGGTCTCCTGCTTCATATCTTTCTTTCAACTGCTGTTGGATGGACTTCTTTGGCAATCGTAGGGTCTTTTGATCAATGAGGTCTTGAACGACCTTTCTCAACATAGCACAGTCCTCAGTGTCATGGCCGGGTATACCATGGTATTGGCAATATTGATGGGGTGTTTGGGGTCTTGGCTTTGGAGGGTGAGGTATGATAAGGCCTTGGTTACAGCATTGGTAAAAGGCTTGGGTCAAAGACATGGGTAATGGAGTGTATTGTCTTATGGGTAGGCAAGGTCGAGATGGGTCGGCTTCAATGGCATTTATGGAGTTGGATGAATTATGAGAGGGAAGTGGATTTTGAGTGACATTTGGGCAATTTGGTGGAGTTGGTGGTGAGATGATTTGCTTGTCAAGTAAGTCTTGGATCTCATGCCTAAGGCGATAGCAACGGTTGGTTGAGTGGCCTTTGGCTTGGTGGAATTTGCAGTATTCATTCTCATTGTAGCTCTTGGGCAATGGATTTGGTGGTGGTCTTGGGTCGAGAGGTTTCAACAGGCCTCGGCTTTTTAGCTTTTCAAGTACTTTCTCAAGTGGCATATGCAGCTCGGTGAATTGGCGAGGTGGGTTGGTGTCATTTAGGGAGATAGGTTGAATGGGTTGGGCTATGGCATTGACCTCGGCATTGTTTTTCCCAGCAAAGTTCGGCCTACGGCTCTTTTGGACTTCTTCTGTCTTGATTGACCCATCGGCAATGGCATCCTCAACTTGTGTACCTGCTCCGATAAGAGCCTTGAAATTAGGGAAGTAGTGAGCAAAGAGGTGCTTGTGATACACCGGCAATAGGTTCTTAACCACCAACTGAATCTGATCTTCCTCATTCGGTCTATCCGCCATTTTCGAGGCCTTTTGCCTCCACCTTGTAATGAAAGCAGAAAAGGTCTCATTAGCCCCTTGTTTTGTGGTCTCTAAGTCCCTTCTTGTGACATCCACCTCAGTGTTGTACTTATAGTGCTCTGAAAACTCATTACATATGTCCTCCCAAGTTCGGGTTCTATTCTCATCCAAAGCTAGGAACCATTTTAAAGCAGAAGTGGCTAGGGTTTCATGGAACATTTGGGCCAAGAGTTCATCTGTTGCTCCTCGAGGGTGCATAGCTCGTACATACATTTTCAAATGGGTCTTGGGGCAACCCGTTCCATCAAACTTTTCTAATTCAGACATCTTGAATTGTAGTGGAATACGAGCTTGAGGAAACAAAGATAGGGTACGTACATCCACCATGTCATCTGTCCTACGGATTCCCTTTATAGTTCTCTCCAAGGCTTCTACCTTACTAGCCAACACAGAGTCTGTATCAGAGGTCTTCCCCTTACTTCCCCCTTCTAGGTTAAAAACTTCAGGTGATTCATTCCCTTTAGGCTGAGTGCTTCCCCCATCATTGGTCTTAGTGCCTTCTCCAGACTGGGTCCCATTTTCAGTGTTATCCCCCGGGGTACGGCCATTATTCTGTTCGGGTTCGGACATCTTATGTTGGATATCTTGGGCCATTTTCAATGCTCTCTCGGATACATCAGTGGTGTAGTCAAGTTTGGTCATGATAGCCTTCAAACAAGTCTCAACATCAAAACCCCCTTCACTAGTTGCTTCATCGGCCATGTCTGACTGGTTGGTAGAATCAATCTTCACTAAGCGCCCTTGCTGGTCGCGGATCCAAGCCAGTACGTCTTCTCACTCCTCTATGAAAGGGAACAATCAGTCTCTCATCCTAAGGGTATGTCCTAGGCTTCCATATTTGTCTCAATGACTTCACGCCATATATACTCAATTAGTCCCTTTTAATCTAATCGCCTTTGCAAGGGTCATGGGCGAAAGGTACGTATTAAGGATATAGGGTGCAAAGGTCCTCTATTAATTGTCCATTAAGCACATCACAAACACGGTCATGATATCATTACAAACAATGTGGGTGCATAAGGGTGAAACCATAGTGTCCTACAAGTCTGTCTATATGGACTAATGATAAGGGTAGGCTGGGTCCTTCACTTGCTTGAGCAATCTTTATACCTAACCACATGTGGCATCAGGAACGCCGCGTGGGTCCAGCAGTACATGATTAACTCATTTAATATACCCAAGGGCAAGCCCAAGGGTACTTGGCAAGAGAGGTTGAGAGCTTTCGCCCCAACTCATGGAATCAGGAAAACCAAGGTTGAGGCTAGGCCCGTCAGTGGCAAGGGACATCGATCCTAACATGCAAGAGTTTGCGCACACAATGCAGTAAATGAAAGCACACAATCAAGCGAATGCAATGTGATTGATTTTAATTAAACAAAAGAAATTAACTTAGCCCAATCAAATTGTATAGAGTCTAGCCCACAAATCCCCAGCAGAGTCGCCAGTCTGTGGACCCCGAAAAACGAAGTTAAGGGCCCACGGGGCGGTTTTAGGTTTGAAAAAGGAAAAGGAGTCGCCACCTTATTTTTTAAAGGAAATAAGGAAAACCCTAAAAAACAGTTTTGTTTTAGGAAAACAAAAGATTGACTCCATATTTAAAAATGGAAAGGCAAATGATCTTTTGGAAACCAGAGAAATCAGGGATTCGGAGGCTAAGTTACGATATGGGAAGGTTCTAGGCAAAGCCTATAGGCACCCATATCGCCCTAAACGGTCTCTTAATTTAATTGGGCTAAATCAAAGTCTTAATCACACACAAATCAACAGTTATCATCACAGGACAGCATGCATATCATTCATCCATTCATCCATATAATCAAGTAAATCAAAGAAAAACAGAAAAAGAAAGAGGGGGGAGAAGAAAACCTAGGATACTTAGTATCCTAGGGCGGACTTGAACATCACGAAGAGCGCCTACGTACCATGTATGGAAATACATGGATCAAAGTCCACGTAGTTCGAAAGGGAATAGGGTTATAACCTAATCAAGGCCTATGGTAAACCCTAAGTTTCCTTTCAAGTAAAACATGGTAAGTTTCCAAAATAAATGATTCTCGAAAGATTTTTGGTAAGATATGGAATTTTGATAAAGATGGAAACTTTGATTTAAAAGGTATTTTTTATTGAAAGGAAACTATAGAATCTACCATACCCCTCTATTAGGAAACAACCCTAGGGGGGGGAGAAAGGGAAAGTTTCAAAGGAAGGAAAGAAGGGTGAATTGGGGCACCCTCACACCCTACTAACCTTAAGCAAAAGCAACCTGTCAAAGTAACCACCCTATTGCATAGGGCAATTACCTTATTTGTAAGATTTCATCTCACAATAGCCAAAATAACCACCCCACATTGGTGGGGTAGTTGCACCTGTTGTACCTGTCAAAGCACCTGCAATTTCCATGCAAAACATACCAAAAATACCAACCAAACAAGCTAGATTCCAAATCAAGCCATTATCATACCCAAACATGGGCTAACACATGCTCAAAATATCATATCAAGGACAAATAACAGATCTGGACAGAATTGAAATAAGGTTTAAAATCAACCACAAGTCATGCAACAACATGAATCATAAGCTAACTAAAACCCTAATTCAACCCTACATGCAATGACATGCAAAAAACACCAAAATCCACTACTATGAATGCAGAAGAATGTCATAGTTATCAAATATGCAGCACATATATATTAACTATGAAGAAAACACAAGGAAAAAACCCTAAGCTATCATGCTATATGCAACTTTCCTAATACAAGGATGAATGAAACCCTAGAATCACAATTGTGCTCAAAATCACATAAAATAACTCTAAATCATGCAAAGCCCATCATAGACATCATGCTAATCATGCATATTAATCAATAGAAGCATCCACACATGAGAAAAATACAGGCTTGCACATGAAATATAGCTATTCTAAACATAAACTCCATTTCAGCACTAAGGAAACCCTAGAATCCCAAACATGCAGCAAATCACATGGAACATCATCCTAGCATACTAAACAGCCCATAAATATTATCCTAATCATGCATACATTCCAATGGAAGCAACAAAACACAATAAAAACATAAGCTCTAATATGCCAAAGAGCTATTTCATGCAGAAAACCATTTTAAGCACCTAAGAAACCCTAAAGTCCCAAACATGCAGTAAATCACATGGAATAACATCCTAGCATACTAAACAGCCCACAAATATGATCCTAAACATGCATGGAAGCAACAAGACATGATAAAAACACAAGCTCTAATATACCAAAGAGTTATTTCATGCAGAAAGCCATTTTAAGCACCTAAGAAACCCTAAAGTCCCAAACATGCAGTAAATCACATGGAATAACATCCTAGCATACTAAACAGCCCACAAATATGATCCTAAACATGCATGGAAGCAACAAGACGTGATAAAAACACAAGCTTTGATATGCAATCATCCTATTCTATGCAAAAACCCTAACTTTAAAAGAGAGAAGAGGAGGAAGGGGGGAATACCTATGGTGAAGTATCCTATTGCTGCTGTAGGGAGTCCTCCTTCTCTTGTGTACTGCTGGGAGTTCCTTCCTTCAAGCCTTCAAGCAATGCTCCAGCCCTCCTCCAAGCTTACTCTCACACTCTCTTACTCAAAGTATAGGTTAAACTACCCTAAGGATGGCTGCCATAGCCTCCAAGTCTCACACATGCCTCACACTTCAGAATTTTCTCTCCCAGTGGCCCCCCCTATTGCTGAAGTATAAGGGGGTATTTATAGGGATTGAGGGGAAACCCTCAATGGTTGGGATTAAAACCCTAGGGATTGATCCAAGGGCTCTTAGAGGTTACCTTGGGGCTCAAGTAGGTCAAAAAGGGCTGAAATTAGGGTTAAATGGCGGCTAAAGGCGAGCAAATCCGAGAAAGTAGGGAAGGAGCTGCGTCAAAGCTCAAAAAAGGAAAGTGGCTCGGGTGACCACCTGGGGCTGGGCGGCTAGCAGCCTGGGCCCAGGCGGCTAGCCGCCCAGGCCTGGGTGGTCACCCGAGGCCCTGTCAGCTTATGCCCATATTTGACCCCTTCGGCTTCCAAATGTGTTTCAGGGCCCAAATGAACTCCGATTTTGACGAAACGAAAGCCAAAACGACCGTGTTTCGAAGGGGAATGTAATTTGAGTCACTTGAGGGAAAGAAACCCTAGCCATGGCTGCATGGTTGGGTCCTACAAAGGTGGTTAACCGCTATGCCTCACCATCGCTTAGCTTAGGTATGCACATAGGGTTGCACCGAATGCTTTCCAATTCGAAATTCAACCTCCCTAAACACATTTGGGGATGAAATTAAGACCAATCAAGGTCAAATGAGTAGTCATGGAGTGAAAATCATAAGTCAATTCGAGCAAACCCGAAGTAAGTCTCTTAGCCACCCTGAGCCTTGTTGAGCCATTCTAATCCCGAACCTTCAATTCATCGAATTGAACCCACAAATACCTCAAATACAACCATATGAACTCCAATTGGCAACTTGGAGATCATTTCAAGGTCAAATGGAAAGTTTGTGATCAAAAAGACGATTATGCCCCTCAAGTCACAAAAGTTCTTATTAACCCTCAAGATCAACTCCAAATCGAACCAAAATTCATACACACCATCCTTAGGACCCTAGAAACTCAATGCAAAAGACTAGACTCAAAAAGGAACCAAAAAGACACATGCAATGACAAACCCTAGCTAAGGTGGCAAAAATGGGGTGTGACAGTGACTAGAATATATTTCTCCATTTCAATGGTGTACTCATCAGTTGAGTACACTTCTCAGATTATTCTTATCTTACTTGGTTAAATATATCCGTCGTTTGGATATATTTCTCCATTTCAATGGTATGCTCATCACTTGAGTGTACTTCTCAGCTTACTTGGTTAAATATATCCATCACTTGGATACATTTCTCCATTTCAAAAGTATGTTCATCACTTGAACGTACTTCTCAGTCTTTTTCAATCATTAAGTATACTCATCACTTGAGTATATTTCTCAGCATCTTTTTCATCACTTGGTTAAATATGTTCGTGACCTGAATATATTTCTCCATTTCAAAAGTACACTCATCACTTGAATACACCTCTCAGATTATTCTTATCCTACTTGGTTAAAGATATCCATCGCTTGGATATATTTCTCCATTTCAATGGTATGCTCACCACTTGAGTATACTTCTCAGATTTCATTCTCAGATTACTTGGTTAAATATATTCGTGACCTGAATATATTTCTCCATTTCAGTGGTATACTCATCATTTGAGTATACTTCTCAGATTTTTTGTCACTCACTTGGTTAAATATATTCGTGACCTGAATATACTTCTCCATTTCCAAGGTACGTTCATCACTTGAACGTACTTCTCAGATCTAATTCTCATCACTTGGTTAAATATATTCGTGACTAGAATATATTTCTCCATTTCAAAAGTATGTTCATTCGTAGTGGCTTGAATATGCTTCTCTTGACAATCATCAACCCCCAGTGGTTTAAGTATACTCATGACTTGAGTACACTTCCTTATTTCAGTCTCAGGTTTTCAACCTCCCATCATTGTTTGGTTACAGTGTGTGATTTCTCCAGGCTTTTTGGCCAAAAATGGGTTGTTCTTCATCATTGGTTCACAAGTGTAACTTGTTCGCCAATGAGGGGCTTCTGTTACACCCCATTTTTGCACCACCTTACTAGGGCTCATCATTTCATGCATGTTTTTGTTTTGTTTTTGAGTCTAGTCACTTGCATTAGTTTTCTAGAGTCACAAGGACAATGGATATGAATTTTGGTTCAAATTGGAGTTGATCTTGAGGGATAATAAGAGCTTTTGTGACTTGAGGGGCATAATCGTCTTTTAAGTCCCAAACTTTTCATTTGACCTTGGAATGATCTCCAAATTGTCAATTGGAGTTCATATGGATGCATATGAGGTATTTCTAGGTTCAATTTGGTAAGTCAATGGCTCGGGATTAAAATGGCTCGATGTAGTCCAAGTTGGTTAATTGACCCTTCCTTGGGTTAACTCTAATTGACTCACAATTACCAACCAAATCTTTTCAAATTGACTTTCATTAGTCATCATTTTGTACCGGTTGTCATCTTAAGTCCCGTGGCCCTGATGATGAGTTTAGTGTGGTTATTTACGGATTATCCTTGAAGAATTAGTGCGAATCACAGCATGAGATTTTTGGTTAAAATGAAAAGAAAATTATTTTATTAAATTAGCCATTTTTATCATGACACTAACACGTGTACGTATGTGATGAGTGTGTGTACGCACATACGATACATGTGCATGCGTGTTAGCGGTCAGTCTCCCAATTTTTATAAAAGACAATTTCCTTTTCCTATTCAGATTAGAAGTCTTTTATCATTATAAAATACCTTTTGATTATTCTCCAAGGAAACCTAGTCCAGGAAGGAAAGGGAAACTCCAGATTTCAGCTATAAATACTCTCTTAATGTCTTTAAACAAGGGGGAAGAGAAGAGGGTTTGGAGGGAGTGAAATTCGTCATAATTCAGCAGCAGATTTTCTGAAAACTAGCAGTCGTATTTTAATCATAACTTTTTCATCCGAAGTCAGAATTTGATGAAATTGGTCTTGTTAGAAAGATAATTCAATTCTCTACAACTTTATATTTCACAAGCTTTGTCCAAATCCAACGTTTTCATACCCAAAAACGCGATTGAAGTTGCTGCTGCTGCAAAGTGACGAGAATCACTTTTTCTTTTCTCTTGTTCTCTTTTTGTTTTCTATTTCTTTTCAAAGTTGAGTGAGTTTTGATCTCTTTGCTGTGATACCACTTTGACAAAGAGGAGGATTCGTGTTGGTTTGATTCACTCTAAAGACCTGAGGAGCCACGAACAATTACAAACACAAGGGGAGCCACTTCCTAAGGTATTCTCCTTCTCTATTCAAGCTTAAACTAGGTTTTCATATGGGTTAGGCCTATTGCATGTTAAAGGTGACTTTTTTATCATGTATTAACACTCTAGCTAGTTAATATACATGGAATATCTATTTTTTATCTACTGATTAGCATGCTTTAGGGCTGTCCTTTAGGTTTTTAATGCATAGTTGTGATTCTTGTGCTCCTGTTTGTCCTTGTGCTAGGATTAGTGTCATTGCATGTTAGAGTTAGGATTTTCATCATGTTATATTGCTTTAGTTAGTTAATATGCATGATTTAATTTCTGTTTAGTTTGGTTTTAGCATGATTAAAGTATGTTTTGTATGTTTTTAAGCATATTTGTGAGTTTAGGGTTTTAGAGTCATTGTTTCGTGTTTGTTTTCATATAGCATGATAAAGTAGACTTTTTTATTGGTTTTTCTTCGTGTTTGCTGTATATGTTTTTCATATGGAGTAAACATGATAGTTTTGCATGCATGTTAGTATGTTTTAGGGTTTTTATGCATGATATGGTTCTAGGAATATGTTAGGACTTATTATTGTTCGCTGTGTTGCTGTTAGCATGCTTAGTGGATGATTTTTAGGCCATAATACTATTCTGTCCAGATTTGCATGTTAGTGTTTTTGCATGGTTTTGAGCACTTGTAAGGGTGCAAATAGGTGTGGTATTTGTCCTATGGCAAATAGGGCTGCTTATGTCTGAAATGGCTAAATGCTTGGAGCTAATTGCGCTCAGGTAAGTGGGTGTGAAGGTGCCCCAATTCACCTTTCTTCTTAACTCATTCTCTTCTCCCTATCTAGGGTTAATTTTTAATACAAGTCCTATGGTTTAATTAGAGGTTTCCTTAACTAACAAAATTCTGGTTTGTATTAAAGTTTCCATTTTGTGGATTTCTTTCCTAAAATCAAACTTTCTATCAAATTCAACTCTTTTGATCAAATAAGGAAACCTAGGGTTTTTACCATAGGTTTGTATTAGGATTTAACCTTAGTTCTAATCGAACTACGTGGACTTTGATCCATGTATTTCGTTGCATGGTACGTAGGCGCTCTTCGTGAGGCTCAAGTCCGTTCTAGGATCCAAGCATCCTAGGTTTATTTATGTTTTCTTTTCTTCTTTTTATTTTCTGTTTTTATTTGCTTATTATGCATGGATGGATGAATGAAATATATGATATGCATGCAATTCTTGTGATGATATACTTGCTGATTTTTGTATGGAAAGACTTTAATTTAGCCCAAATGAACTGAGAGACCGAAAGGGTGACATGGGTGCCTATAGGCTTTGCCTAAAACCTTCCCATGTCATAACTTAGCATCCGAATCCCCGATTTCTTTGGTTTTCAAAAGATTGGTTTTTGCCTTTCCTTTTTTATGGAGTCATTCAAATTGTTTTCCTAAAACAAACTATTTTTAGGGTTTTCCTTGTTTCCTTTAAAAAATAAGGTGGCGACTCCTTTCCTTTTTCTTTTTCAAACCCACTTTCTTTTCAATCCCTCGTGGGCCCAATTTCCGGGGTTCACAAAGGTAATGCCTTTTGGCTTGAGAAACGCTGGGGCTACTTACCAAAGAGCAGCTACGACCTTACTGCATGATATGATCCATAAGGAAGTCGAGGTTTATGTCGATGATATGATCGTGAAGTCCGTGGATAGAGAAGGGCATTTCAAGGCACTAGAGAAATTCCTAGAGCGAGCAAAGAAGTACAATCTCCGTCTAAACCCACAGAAGTGCGCTTTTGGTGTCACTGCAGG
The DNA here is from genome assembly GCA_039720395.1 of Liquidambar formosana. NCBI lineage: Eukaryota > Viridiplantae > Streptophyta > Magnoliopsida > Saxifragales > Altingiaceae > Liquidambar > Liquidambar formosana. The sequence goes on along the minus strand of JBBPBK010000050.1, from coordinate 22,224 downwards.
CAAGCTATTAGGGTTCATGATCACTCAGAGGGGCATTGAAGTGGACCCAGGGAAGATAAAAGCTATTGTGGAGATGGAGCCGCCTAGCACTGAGAAGCAGATCCGGGGTTTTCTGGGAAGGATTCAATACATAAGCCGATTCATCGCCAACTTGACCATGGTTTACGAACCAATCTTCAAATTGCTTAAGAAAGGTGTGCCAAAAGTATGGAATGAAGAATACCAAGAGGCCTTTGAGACCATTAAGAGATACTTGAGCAATCCTCCAATCTTAGTTCCCCCACGGCAAGGTGCACCGCTCTTGTTATACTTAACGGTCACCGAAACCGCGACGGGAGCTATGTTAGCTCAATATCTTGAAGGGTCTACAAAGGAGAATGCCATCTATTACCTAAGTAAGAAAATGACGGACTATGAAGTGAAATACAATGCCATTGAAAAGGCTTGTGTGGCACTAGTATGGGCGACGCAAAAGCTCCGACACTACATGATGTCCTTCGAAGTGTTCTTGATAAGTCGTATGGACCCGTTGAAGTATCTGGTAGAAAGGCCAGTATTGTCATTCAGAACTGCTCGATGGTCAATTCTCCTCAATGAATTCGACATCAAGTACGTGAATCAGAAGTCTATCAAGGGAAGTGTCATTGCAGATTACCTAGCCAGCTGTCCGGTGTCATCATCCGCTCCGTTTAACGATCAATTCCCAGATGAGGACGTGCTAGAGATTAGTAGAAAAACTTGGAGAGTATACTTCGATGGGGCAGCCAATAAGAAAGGTTATGGGATAGGAGTCCTGCTGGTCTCACCTGAAGAGGCATTTACACCGTTGGCGGTCAAGTTGGGGTTTGAAGCTACCAACAACATTGCTGAGTATGAGGCCTGTATCCTAGCATTGGAAGCCGCACTTGAATTGGGGATCAAAGAATTGGAAGTGTTCGGGGACTCGGCGCTAATCATTTGTCAGATAAAAGGGGAATGGAAAACTCGAGATGAGAAGTTGCTGCCCTACCATGCCTATCTGGAAGCTCTAACCAAGGAGTTCTCAGAGATAGAGTTCAACTACCTTTCAAGAAACAAGAACCAGTTCGCCGATGCCTTGGCGACCCTAGCATCCATGGTGGAGATACCTGAAGGGGGAAATGTGAAGCCGTTGGTGATAGAATGCCGAGACAAGCCCGTGTACTGTTGTGCAATCCGAGGAGGGGAAGTGATCGATGGCCACCCGTGGTTCTATGACATAAAGAAGTTCGTTGAAGAAAGAGAGTACCCAGAAGGAGCATCTCGTGTCGACAGAAAAACCCTAAGGCGGTTGGCGAGTCACTATGTACTTTGTGGAGGAAAGCTATATAGGAGATCATACGACGGGATCCACTTGTTGTGTGTCACTGAGGAAGAAGCTGAGCATCTGATAAAAGAAATCCATGAAGGGACAGGGGCTCCACATATGAATGGCTATATGTTGGCTAAGAAAATCATGAGGCTAGGCTATTATTGGTCTACCATGGAAAGAGATTGCCATGCACATGTCAAGAAGTGCCATAAATGCCAACTGTTCGCTAGTGGACAACATTTGCCTTCTATGCCTTTAACAAGTATGTCGTCACCATGGCCTTTCGCAGTATGGGGGATAGATATCATCGGACAGATCAAGCCAAAGGCGTCAAATGGGCATGAATACATCCTGGTTGCCATCGATTATTTCACTAAGTGGGTGGAAGCAGCGTCCTTCAAGACCTTGAATTCCAAGAAGGTAGCACAGTTCATACAGCACAGCATCATCTATCGATATGGGGTACCGCATGAAGTTATCTCAGACAATGGCTAGCATTTTCAGAAAGAAACCCATGAGCTCTTGCAAAAGTACGGCATAGTCCACCATCTGTCGTCACCATACCGTCCTCAGACTAATGGAGCAGTGGAAGCAGCTAACAAGAACATCAAGAAGATACTACAGAAGACTGCGGACTCACACACAGACTGGCATGAGAAGTTACCTTTGGCTCTATGGGGTTACAGAACATCAATAAGATCGTCAACAGGGGCTACCCCTTACTCTCTAGTTTATGGAATGGAGGCTGTCTTGCCAGTTGAATTAGAGGTTCCTTTACTAAGGGTTGCCGTAGAGAGCCAGATAACAGAAGTGGACTGGATTAAGAGCCGTTATGATGAGTTAGCTTTGCTCGATGAAAGGCGTTTAAGGGCGCTGTATCATGTTCAGGGGTATCAGCGGAGAGTTGCCAGAGCATTCAACAAGCATGTCAAAGATCGAGGTCTAAAGAAAGGGGATGTAGTGCTGAAAGAAATCAGAGCTCCAGTGTTCGATCCGCGGGGAAAATTCAAGCCAAGTTGGGGTGGACCATACATTATCAAAGAAATATTGCCAGTAGGGGCTGTTCGCCTCATGGATATAGATGGAATTGAGTTCGCTCATCCAACTAATTTGGATCAATTAAAGAAATATCATGTTTGAGGCCTGCTAGGTTGAAAACCCGTAAGGGCGGCTTAGGCAAAAGTTAAGGCATAAGAACTATGTAAGACCTGATTCTCCATTCAAAAAGAAAAAGAAAAAAAAACAAGAAAAAAAATAATAAAAAATAATGGAGATACGTAGGCAACCCATAAAGTTACCTTGGGTGCAGTCTAAATCAAACAACAAAATCCCAAATTTGATTTATTATTGGCAATTAATTCAAAACTAAAATTGATTGACATAGCAATTCATTGGTATTAAGTAAAAGAACTATAAAAGCGCCATAAATATCCTATTCTATTGAGTCTTCAATTCTTCTTGGGTTTCTTTGCAGTTCGCTTTTCAGCTTTCTGCTTCTCTCTTTCGTGTCTTCTTTTCTTCCTCAAGTCGTGTTCATAAGCTGCTGTCACTGCTTCCATAATATCTTCTCTACAAGGTCCAAGTCCATCATTCTTGATAAGTCCAAAAATCCTTTCTCTTCGAGTAGTCTCTCTCTCACCCAAATTGTCTTTCAACCATTCCTTATACTCGGGGCTCATCATATATGGACCATCAGTATTCGTAACTTGAGTCAGTGTCAGCTTTCTAGGCCATCGATCCTTTGCCCAAGTCACTAAAGAAAGACCCGTAGGCACCACAGGATAGTCGCCTTTTAAGGAAGTGGGTATGGTTTGCATGGCACCCATCTGACGAAGAACCCTTGAAGGCCAATAAAAGGAAGTAGACCTCAGTCCTATGAGTCTCACCATGGCACATCCAGAAGTTCGCAGAAGCACTCGTTCACTGCAGCCCCATATGAAGACGAACCACTTGACATTCTTCCATGAAAGGGTTTGGAAGTAACCTAGCCAATCCCTCAATGAGAATTTTCTAGGCAACTCAATACGGCGAAGGCAGTAATGCTGGGGCTTGTATGATGTAATGGCAATGGGTGATAGGAAATTCAGTCTTTCAAGCAACCACATTTGCAGCAGAATGGGGCTACCTCCTAAAGGAACCTTTGGGTCCTCATGGACTTTGTCCAAGCTATTCAGGGTTTCAGCTAGTACCATGGGAATCAGGTTATGGCCTTTGGCAAGGAAAGGAATCAACTCACAGATTTGTATGGGAACATGTGGAGTACCAGTTGAAATAAGGAAATGACCAATGAGGCAAAAGGTAAGTGCATGCTTAATAGGAAAGGTAAATTTCAAAATACCTTTACCATCATAAACCAAAAAAGAGGTTGCCAATTTCATCAAGTCTACCATATGGTCCTTTACAAATGTAGAGGCATACTGTGGGTGAATCCCAAAGAGGTTGGAAAAAGAAGTAAGAAAGCTTGGGCGAGGAGTAGGGAGAATGAAAGGACCTACCGATGAAACTCCATACAACGCGCAGAATTCCTCCATGGTTGGGCACAGTTCTTCATAGTTGAAGCGGAACACATGAACTTGGGGATCCCAAAAATATGTAGCAGCAGTCAAGAGATTCGTTTCAAGCTTCACATGCCTCAAGGAGAGCAATGGATCCAAGCCAAAGCACTTGAACTCAGATTTTGCTTCAGCACTCATAACTCTCAAAAACCCTCCTAAAAATTTGTCTAGAGCCTCCATAATTTCTAATGAATGAATACAAGTAGGTTTAGGAACCTCTTGGATGTGTTTTTATAGGGAAAAGGTCACAAATCCAAGTTCAAATAGGAAAAAACCCGTCAGAATAGGAAGTTTCCTATTCAAAGTGGGATTTCCGCTTCGGGCTCGGGTGACCACCCAGGCCTGGGCGGCTAGCCACCTGGGCTTGGGCGGCTAGCCGCCCAGCCCCGGGTGGTCACCCGAGGCCGTTTTCCTATTTTGCCCAGTTTTGCCTATTTTTTACCTAATTTGACCCCTATATGGTTATGTGACCTTGGGAAGCTTATTTTGAGCTTGTTTTTGCACAAAAACATGAGTAAATCACCGCCATGGAACTCCAAAAGTCTCATACAAAGTACCAGAACAAATGTTCAAAGAAAGGTGACAAAGCATAAAGAAAGATGTTTCATTCGATTACAAAGCAAGAGGTTAATCTAATCTAATGATCTCCCGTGGTTCTTCTCTTTCTACTTGACTTGCCTCTACCACGACCAGCATGAGGATTCCTTTGGGGTGGCATTGGTTATGGTGGACGCAGTGTGGAGACCTGTTGCAAAGAAATCAATTAATAAAGAAGGGTTATACCTTTAACTCCTAGGATTGGAATGAACAAAAGGAATGTCTTACAGTGGGATTCAGTCGTCCTTCTAGCACAGAGTTCGCCAAACTCATCCTAACAAGGTCCCGCCTTAATCCCTCGCTGAGTTCAAGGCACTCCTGTGCGTACTCTCGGGGAACCTAAAAGATGAACATGGTTAATAAATGATGAAAGAGGTTTTCAGGAAAGCAGAAGGCTTAGAGCTTACATGTTCATAGCTCGGGTCAATCCTGGGGACCTCGTTAAAAGCAGGGTGAGTAATATTAGTCTTCATGAACTCCAACCCATTGCATAGGTTCACTTGCCAGTCGAGTACTGGGAGAGGTGGCTGTGCCATTCCCCCCATCTCATAATCCTCATCCCCATGAGTTATGCCTGTGGAGGACGCTATGGTGGAACTATGTCCACGAGCTCGCCGGCCCTACAATAGATAATTTGTTTAAGAGGAGTGCTTGCATAAGTCAATAATTGAAAAGAATGGAATGGAAACTCACCCCTTGAGGTGGGAAGCCAATGACTCTAGGGCGCATCAGAAATTGGTTGCAGAAAGTCATGTAGTCAGTATTAGGCGAGGTGAACTCCTCAGCATCCCATCCAATCAGAGCTTCCATCAGCTCATCCCCATCCAGAGAGTCAGTGTGCCTCATATTCATGGGAGGCAAGACAGGGGTAAGAGCAGCATCCACTCGTCCTTTCACCTGCCTAAGGACGCGCTCCCCTAAATACCAGTATCACCCTGAGGGACCCTCAAAGAGTACCCTCTTCCCAGTCAATTCCAAACAGGACACACACCTCCTAGGCAACCTAGCCTCCCACAGTCCCCATGGGCTCCACTCTACCTGTTGAATTTGAGAAAATGATGAGCAAGATAATAAAAAAATGAATGAAAGAAAAGAATGAGGAAGGTGAATTACCATATCAGCATTTAGGCTCGCCAAGTACGCCCTTGCATAGGCGTAGTCATGCCTATTGGGGGCACGCACAGCTATCTTGGTGGGAGCATAGTTCCCAAGTATTGGCCATTCTTGTATCTCATTATCCAGGGCGGGGCGGCACAGTCCCAGGTATTCATAATACCATATCTGTCAAAATTCAAGAAAAGCATTAAAATTAAGTCAAGTTTGAGAGGAATTTAAAAATTAAACATTTTTACTTACCTCCCAAACAAATGGGAGCCTACCAAAATGCTTGGAAACACCTCGAGACATGTCAGACATGGGTCTATACATAGTAGCTAGTGCTACCCCTCCCCAGTTATACCTCCCCATTTTGTTCACATCTACCATGGAAGCGAGGTATCCAAGTTGTGCCATGTCATTGGCACCAACAAAGAGAGTGCAGGAGAGCATATAGATCATGAAAGCCCTAGTAATGCACTCGGGAGCCACTCCCACACCTTCTACTTGGTTGGCAAAATTCTCAAAAAGCCATGTCCTCCTAACACCGTGGGAACCCGCCTCAATATCCATCCCCAACATAGTGAGGAGATAAGCACTATTTGTGTTGGCATCCCCATAGAATTCCAACCTCTTTCCTTTGAGGCTTAAACCGGTGATAATTGAGAAATCCTTGGGAGTCATGGTCATCTCCCCAAAACTGAAGTGGAAGGTGTTGGTGGTATCCCACCATAGCTCAGCTAAGGCAAGGAGGGCTTGCCTATCCCACTGTTCATTCCATAAGGAGTCAAGAAACCAACCAAAACCTGCTTTCTTAATGGATTCTCTTGCAGAAGGTTGGGTGTGTTCCATACGCCTCCACCACCCAATAAGATTCTTTATCGAAGACCTTGTGCGTAGGTCTTGGAAGTTGGGCTAATCAAGAAGAATGATTCACCTAGTTAGTGTAAAAAAAAAAATCATATGCAAGCATTGATAATTGGCTTTTCAAAAAACTAAGTCTTTTAGTTCATGAACAAGTAAACCTTGCTTTGAAAGTTTATGAAAACAATGGTTTTGTTCTTCAAACTCATGATCATTGGTAAACCATGCACTCCAAGACCATGGAAGCATGTATTTTTCAAAGAAAATAGCAAGCAAACTTTGTTTTCCAAAGTGGTTTTTTGAGGAAAAAAATAAGCAAACCTTGTTCATGAAAACATGGGTTTTTCAAAAATATAGCAAACTTTGTTTTTCAAAGTTCATGAAAATGCTTGGTTTTGTTTCTAAAATCAATTAGAAATGAATGCCTATGATTTTGCCTTGCAATGCACATCAATTTTACAAAGATTGGATGAATTTTCATCATTCAAGCATTTTATCAAACACTTGGTGGGCACTATTCACCAAGTTTTCAAATTGAATTCTTTTCACATCCAATCCTTGCCAAAATCAATGGGCATTGCAAACATTGCTAGGAATACTCATAGAGAGTTCATGGGAATGCATTTCAATCAACAAAAATGAAAATTTCAAAGAAAAGTTTAAAATGGGTAAACTTACCTCTTGCTTGGAATGGAGAAAAGAGAGATGATTCCTTGGTTCTAGGAGCAATTTCTCTTGAGGAACATCATATATTGGTGCCTTGTATCTATTCTTTGAGTCAAGAAATGGATACTTTGAAGTGGAGTCTTCATTTGAATCCATGGTGGATGAACTAGCTTGTGTTGAGCAAAAATGGGTTTAATGGGTTTTGATTTGCAAAGTGCTGCAAATTTCTTGTTTTTGATGTGAAATTGGGTGCTAATGATGCTATTTCATGTGTATGAATCCCTCTTGAAGTGTGGATTTGAATGCCTTTGGCTGTTGGAATGATTTTGCAAAATGGGGTAAGCTTCCTAGAGAGAGAAGCTCTCAATTTTCGGGTTGGGTTGAATGGGGGGTATGAATAGTGCCCTTTGTGTTTTAAAAACCCAGAATTTTTCAGCATTAGGCTCGGGTGACCACCCAAGCCTTGGGCGGCTAGCCACCAGGGCCTGGGCGGCTAGCCTCCTGAGGCCTGGTGGTCACCCAAGCCATCTTGTTTTGGCTTTCTCTATCGCTTTGTCTCGCCTTAACGCGTGATCAAACCTTCTTCCAAATGAGATATTCAACACTTTTTGAGCTTAAAATCAATCAAATTTCACCTTGAAATCAATTCTTTGAATTGATTTTTATGTCCGAAAGGGTTGAATATATTACCCCTGTGCCATGCCAACTCAAGTGACAATGTGCTAAGTCACTTTCCTCTTGCACCATGCTTGTTTAATCTTGATAAATTGATTAGATATCCTCATTTCAAATCTTGATTTTTTATCCCACTTGGTGGAATATATTCATCACTTGAATATATTCTTCCATTTCAAAAGTGTATTCACCCTTTGAATATGCTTCTTAGTTTCAAATTCTCATTCTCTATCATACTTGGTTGAATATATTCATCACTTGGATATATTCTTCCATTTCAAAAGTGTATTCACCCTTTGAATATGCTTCTCAGTTCCCAATCCTCATTACCTATCTTACTTGGTTAAATATATCCATCACTTGGATATATTTCTCCATTTCAATGGTGTGTTCATCACTTGAACACACCTGTCACTCACTTGGTTAAGTATATCCATCGCTTGGATATATTTCTCCATTTCAATGGTGTGTTCGTCACTTGAACACACTTGTCACTTACTTGGTTAAGTATATCCATCACTTGGATATATTTCTCCATTTCAATGGTGTGTTCATCACTTGAACACACTTGTCACTTACTTGGTTAAGTATATCCATCACTTGGATATATTTCTCCATTTCAATGGTGTGTTCATCACTTGAACACACTTGTCACTTACTTGGTTAAGTATATCCATCGCTTGGATATATTTCTCCATTTCAATGGTATGTTTATCACTTAAACATACTTGTCACTTACTTGGTTAAATATATTCGTGACTAGAATATATTTCTCCATTTCAATGGTGTACTCATCACTTGAGTACACTTCTCAGATTATTCTTATCCTACTTGGTTAAGTATATCCATCACTTGGATATATTTCTCCATTTCAATGGTGTGTTCATCACTTGAACACACTTGTCACTTACTTGGTTAAGTATATCCATCGCTTGGATATATTTCTCCATTTCAATGGTATGTTTATCACTTAAACATACTTGTCACTTACTTGGTTAAATATATTCGTGACTAGAATATATTTCTCCATTTCAATGGTGTACTCATCACTTGAGTACACTTCTCAGATTATTCTTATCCTACTTGGTTAAGTATATCCATCGCTTGGATATATTTCTCCATTTCAATGGTGTGTTCATCACTTGAACACACTTGTCACTTACTTGGTTAAGTATATCCATCACTTGGATATATTTCTCCATTTCAATGGTATGTTTATCACTTAAACATATTTGTCACTTACTTGGTTAAATATATTCGTGACTAGAATATATTTCTCCATTTCAATGGTGTACTCATCACTTGAGTACACTTCTCAGATTATTCTTATCCTACTTGGTTAAATGTATCCATCGCTTGGGTATATTTCTCCATTTCAATGGTATGCTCATCACTTGAGTATACTTCTCAGATTACTTGGTTAAATATATTCGTGACCTGAATATATTTCTCCATTTCAATGGTATACTCATCACTTGAGTATACTTCTCAGATATTTTGTCACTTACTTGGTTAAATATATTCGTGACCTGAATATATTTCTCCATTTCCAAGGTACGTTCATCACTTGAACGTACTTCTCAGATCTCATTTTCAATCACTTGGTTAAATATATTCGTGACTAGAATATATCTTTCCATTTCAAAAGTATGTTCATTCGTAGTGGCTTGAATATGCTTCTCTTATCAATTCTCAACCCTCAGTGGATTAAGTATACTCATGACTTGAGTACACTTCCTTATTTCAGTCTCAGGTTTTCAACCTCCAATCCTTGTTGGTACAGTGTGTGATTTCTCCAGGCTTTTTTGTCAAAAATGGGTTGTTCTTTATCATTGGTTCACAAGTGTAACTTGTTCGCCAATGAGGGGCTTCTGTCACACCCCATTTTTGCACCACCTTACTAGGGCTCATCATTTCATGCATGTTTTTATTTTGTTTTTGAGTCTAGTCACTTGCATTAGGTTTCTAGAGTCACAAGGACAATGGGTATGAATTTTGGTTCAAATTGGAGTTGATTTTGAGGAATAATAAGAGCTTTTGTGACTTGAGGGGCATAATCGTCTTTTAAGTCCCAAACTTTTCATTTGACCTTGGAATGATCTCCAAATTGTCAATTGGAGTTCATATGGATGCATAAGAGGTATTTCTAGGTTCAATTTGATAAAACAATAGCTCGGGATTAAAATGGCTTGATGAAGTTCAAGATTGGTTAATTGACCCTTCTTTGGGTTAGCTCTAATTGACTCTCAATTACCGACCAAATCTTTTCAAATTGACTTTCATTAGTCATCATTTTACCCCCAAAAGTGTTTTATGAAGTTCAATTTTGATGAGGAAAGCATTTGGTTTGATCCTATGTGCATACCTATGCTTAGCAAAGGTAGAGTATAGTGGTTAACCGCCTTGTTCAAACCTAACCATGCCCCCATGGTGTTGGGAATCAAACTAGAGAGGAAAACTACAAAGGCGGAATTAAAATTTTCCTACGATTCCCAAACCCATGAATCCGATTATGCATAATACAAAAACATAAACCCTAACTACCAAGAGAGTTGGGATTACTTACAGTTGATTAATGTCTTCTCCTTTATGCTCCAAGCTTTTTCTTCTCCTTTTTGCTCCAAGCTTTGTCTCCGGACAGCGGTGAATGAGCAGCCCAAGTGTGCTGCCTCCAACGGTATCCACACCTAGCTAGAGCTTGTTGTCCTTTCCTTCTTCTTCCTTATGGTTGCTAGAGGTGGAGAAGAAGGAGAGAGAGAGAGGGAGAGCTGTAATTTTTCCAGCCAGCCCTTGGGAGCCTCCAAGAGTGCATCAAGTGATGATGTCATCACATCATAAAAGGCTTTAAATAGCCTCCAACTAGGGCCGGCCAAGGGGGGATTCCAAACCCTAATCTAATTTGTGTAATTACTCTTAATTACACAATTAGCCCACTAGTTTGCATCAAATACAAATTAGCCCCTTAAAGAACTTTTCTTTAATCACTTATACCCTTTCTCTCATAGACAATCAAGCTCTCTTAGCATGATCAGTGTGTGACCCATTGGGTTCACATCATCAAGTAGTAGGAACAGCACAAGTTGTGCACAATGGAACACTTTCCATTAAGGGTCTAATTGAAACTCCTTTCAATTCCCTAATTGATTATAACTCATTTATATCAATTAGGGCTTCTACTAACCATGAGTAACACCTAGCATATGGCTCATGGTGTGGTCCTTAATGAGGTGAATAGTCATTTACAAAGAACCCTTCTGTTATAGTTTACAGGTTACAATTCCATCCTTCCATCAACACAATGTCTCCAATTGAACTAATAGGACATGGAAGTCTGTCAAGTCCCTAGTTCAATTACTTTATACTCATTCATTAATATCAACTCAATGATGAACTTATGGAAACTCCTTTCCATATTCATTCTACCATGGGCCCATGGATTTAATGAGTTATATTCAATGAATGCTGTATGAGACATTCACTCTCTTTTTCCTGAGAGTGATGGATTCCTTGTTGATCACTCACATGCCTTCACACACATAGCAGTAGGGCCAATGAACACCCTTACAGACCCATGAATAGGATCTGCACTTAGTGTTATCAAACTTCTAAAGCTACATGCATAAGGTAACCATGGTGTCTCAGGTCTAAGGATTACTTGTACCACTATAACAATGAGAAACTGATTGACAGGCAGGTTAAAACTCCATTCAGTTTATCTCATATCTTTGGTCACATTCAGTGTACCTATTCTTATAATAGGCACCCACTTGTTGGTTGTAGTGTCTCCACACAAATAGCTTGAGACTAGCTATCCTCCTATAGAGTCAACCTAACAAGTGCTAGTCCTATGGTTCATTACTGTCCATCATAGTGAACCTTCAACTAGGAATGATTTAGGAGTTTAGTACAGAGATATATTTAGAGTCTCAAAATTACAACCCTTTGTAATTTCATATTCTCAACTCTAACTCCATGGACATATTATGTAAATATAAATGATGCATATAAACATAATAGAATAAGCCCTTTTATTAAATCAATAATAAATGTGACATGCATAAATGAAATCAATTGATTGTTCCTAATCCCTAAACAATCATCTCTATGATTGGCTCTAGGGCATAATCCTAACAATCTCCCACTTGCACTATAGCCAATCCACCATGTATCTCATACTCATATCCTGTCGGTGGTGATCCAACACACTTGGGTCATAGCTTTAGTAAAGGGGTCTTCTTTATTCTCTATTGTATTAAACTTCTATATGTATATGTCATCTCTTCCAATGATCTCTCTAATCACTTGGAATCGCCGCCTAAAGTTTGGACTTTTGATGAGACCGTGGTTCCTTGTCTTGAGCACTAGCCTTATTGTTGTCACAAAAACAATAGTAAAGGCTTCTCAATGTCAGGAAACACTTCTAGTTTTGCAATGAACTTACTCATCCAAACATGCAGCAATGCACTCAAATTTACAGCTCCACCATTTAAGGTGAGAACATACCTCGATGTTGATCTCCTATCATCATCGTCAGATTGAAATCTGAATCTGTTATACCAACCATTTCTAAGTTTCTTTCTCCATAGACAAAGCATGGGTCCTTAGTTCTTCTCAAGTACTTTAAGGATAGCTTTGACTTCTTCCCAGTGTTCCTTATCTGGGTTTGCCTGATATCTGCTCGTAACATTTACAGAAAAACTGATATCTGGTCTTTTAGTTATAGACAACTTGATTCCATGTTTGACAGGAATTAGACCTCCTTTTGGAATCATGCATTTTGAAATCTTTCAAAATCTTGTCTATGTACTTCGATTGGGAGAGACTTAGCATCCTTTAATATCTATCTCTATAGACCTCTATTCCCAGAATATAGGATGCTTCTTCCAAATCTTTTATGGAGAAACTTTGTGAAAAACCAATTTTTCACTTTTGACAACGTCTCTACATTATTCCTAATAAGTAGAACGTCATTCACTTATAGGACCATAAATGTGATCGCACTCACACTAACCCTTTGTACAATCATGGTACAATGATGGGTTCTGTCTCAACAGGGACAGAGGTTGCATCAATGTTGGTTTGTGTCTCATTAGACAACTCTTTGAGTTCTATTTTCCTGTTGTTATCTCCTTCTTGAATAAACTCTTTTTCAAGAAAGATTGCAAACTTACAAACAAAACACTTTTTGTTCATCAGGATAATAGATATGATATCCTAAATTTTCTTTAGGGTAATCCACAAACCTACATTTAAGTTATCTTGATTTCCAATTTGGTTACATCATGTGTCTCTACATATGCAGTGCAACCCCATACCTTAACATGCTTAAGGTTTGGTGCTTCCCTTTCCATATCTCATATAGGTCTTAAGGGACAGCCTTGGTTTGAACTCTGTTTCACAGGTACGTGGCAATTTCTAGGGCATATCCTAAAAAGGATAATATTAGGTCGTTGTAACTTATCATGGATCGGACCATATCCAATAAGGTCCTCTTCCTCCTTTCTGACACACCATTAAGTTATGGTGTTCCAAAAGGTGTCCATTTGAATGCCTGTTTGAACAAGTTGATCTGAAAATTAACTGGTTAAATATTCGCATCCCCGATCTAATCGAAGAGCTTTAATACTTTTACCGGTTTGTTTCTCTACTTCATATCTAAATTCTTTGAACCTTTCAAATGTTTCAGACTTGTACTTCATTAAGTATACACACCCAAACCTAGAATGAATCATCGGTAAAGGTTGTAAAGTAAGAGAAACTTCTATATACATCACTATGTATATCTTGTTCTCTTAGGGTTAATTAGCATTCAATTTAGAACTATCATGCTCTATGCAACTAACATTTAGTTTAGAGCATGATCCATACCTTCCGAAGGTCGGTTCTTTAGAGTATCCAGATACTCCCGGTAGTTACGTTTCCAGTGCCCATCCTTGCCATAGTGAAAACAGGTTCCTTTGGCTTTGTCGGTATTACCTTTCTTGATGCCTCCCTTCGGCTTTAAGTTCTTCTTCTTCTTCCCTTGGGTACTCTTACCCTTGCCTTTTCCCTTGCCCTTGGGCTTAGGTTTGGCTTTGGAAGTAGAAGCTCCATCAAATGCGAGCAAAGAACTTTTCCCTTTCTTCATCGTCTCCTCAGTCATCTTGAGCAAATTGTGTAGCCCAGGGAGAGTGGGCTCAAGCTTGTTCATATGAAAATTCATAATGAACGGCCCAAATGAATCAGGAAGGGACTGCAGAATAATGTCTAAACACATATCAGCTTCAATGATCACATCAAGCTTCTCAAACTGCTCGATATGGTTGATCATCTTCAAGGTGTGATCAGTCACGGATGGACCCTCGTTCATCCTTGCCTTGAATAGATCCTTGACAATATTATATTTAGCGGTCCTACTTTGCTCCCTATACAACTCTTGTAAGTGGAGAAAGATGTCGGGAGCGCTACTCATGGACTCATGTTGCTTCTGAAGCTCAGGGCTTATGGATGCCATCATATAGCATCTTGCCTTTAGGTTATCGTCCATGCGCTTCTGATAAGCGTCTTTCTCCTGCTGAGTTGCAGTCTCAGCAGGAGCCTTAGGAAGTGGGCCATCAAGTGTGTAGGTAATCTTTTCGGAATTTTAAACGATTTTCAAATTCCTTAGCCAATCAAGATAATTAGGTCCAGTCAAATGGTTGGTGTCCAAAATTTTGGATAACGGGTTGAGGTGAGCCATTTCTATGAACTACATATAAAAATTAAATAGAGAATTAGATTTCATTTTTAATCCATAATGATCGGGTCTTTAATCATATGGTACCTCCCACTATTTTATCAAATTCCATACACCCTCTAATGGAATTCGGGAATCTTATTCCTAATGGGGATTGGGGTCCCACTGTGACCTAGAAGCCTTACATGTTAGTTTCTTGACTTCTAACCCACAATAAGAAGACAACTCTTTGTCTATTGCTTCATAAGCAAGTTCCAATCATTTTGCCTCTAGGGTACATACTCCTCACATGTTAGTTTCTTGGAATACTTCCCTAGTTAAGTTAAACCCATCATTCACACAGGTATGTTTCACCAAATATATACCTCACATGTTAGTTTCTTGGTATATACCAGCTTAGGCACCCCATGATATCTACATATGTGATAGCTTCAAGTAATGTCTTTAATATGGGTAGCTCCTACATGTCTGCAGCCAGGTACCCACATTAAGGGACGTTAGATGATCCTATAATGATGGAAGGCAATGAAGAATCCATTCCCTAATGTATTCTCCATTTCCAACTTAATATTAAATGAGAGGGGTTTTAAGGGTCTCATCAAATTAAACTAATTTAACATACATCTCATGCATATAAATAAAAATATATAACAACATTATATATGTAATCCACTTATCGATATTAGTCCCTATAAGGTGACATATAACGATCTTTGGATTTGGAGCTATCACTATTAATCTTATTAAAAGCTCCCACTATGATGATTATGGACTTTAAGAGGATTCAATCCAAGCCAATGAATTGAATCCTAGGTCTAAGGTGGGTGTAGGTGATCGTAAAACATTCATTCAAAACATAGCATGCTCTCTTGAAAGTCTTCTCCAAGCTTTCAAGTCCTTCAATCTCCTCCATTAGCTTGATGGTCTCCACCATAGGCTTGTTGGGCTCCACCATGCTCCTTTAGGTCCACCATGCTCCTTAGTGCGCTCTCAATTACATAACATTTACATAATTTTAAAGAAAGGGATACATAAGGGGAATGTGGGGTACATAAGAGAATGATAGAGAGAGAGAAGAAGGTGGCATGCAAGCCCCAAATAAATAATACATCACCAAAATTAACAACTCTTGAAAATTAATACAACCCATTCATAAGACGGCCAATCACAATTGGTTTAAGGGTATAGTCCATAATCATCATCCATCCATAACCATACAATCATATTGCATAATAAAGGAAATAACTGTAAGCAATAAACATATGGGCATTCATGGTAACTCTATTGATTGGTTTTCATTAATCTCATTAATGTGTCCTAATCTTATTAGGAGATGCATAAGTTCCTGAATTAATTAAGTCTTAACATTTAAGACATTTAATTTCAATTAATCAAATCAATTGAAACATTTAAAGTCCCCTAATTAAACTCTAATATCAAATATTAGGATCTTTTTAATTAAACAAAACAATTTTATTTAATTAAAATTTCCAGATTTTTATTTAATCCTAAATTGTGTTTTAAACCATTTAAAACAATATAAAATTAATCACCATTAATTAAATAATCAATTTCGGAATTAAATAAAATCATTTTATTAATTAATTAGTGCATTAGGGTTTCCTAAAACCCTAAACCCTAAATGCATTAACTCTAAACCCTAAGTGTAACCCTAATGCATTAAATGCCTTATGATTGGTCAATTAATGGCCAATCATTTAAACCCTAGGTTTATACGGTATTAATGATTAGGATTAGGGTTTAATTAATGCCACCTAGGATATTAATTACTCTTAATTAATATGCACTAATTAGGGTTTCTAAAACCCTAAACCTTAAACCTATTAAATGCCAATGATTAATTACTAAACCATTAATGATCATGATTGGTCATTAATGACCAATCATTTAACCCTAGGTTAGACACATTAATTACTAGGTTTAGTTATTAATTAATGCATTAATAGAGTTAGGGTTTAATTAATACGAATTAGGGTTTCCTAAACCCTAAACCCTAGACATCATAAATGCACTTAATTATACCCTAATGATTAATAACCATGATTGGTCAATTAATGACCAATCATTAAACATTTTAATTAAGGTAATTAATAGTCAATTAGGGTTTTTAATTAATGCAATTAATGAATTAGGGTTTCATCATTAATGGGAATTAGGGTTTCATCATAAACCCTAAGGTTGCCGCCACCTATAGTGGGCTGCCATGGCTAGGCAAGGCTGCCATGGCTTGGCCAGGCCATGGGAGGCCATGGCCAGCAAAGGGGAACTCAAGCCAGGGTGTGGGCCAAGCCCATGGACACGTGTGGAGTGGCCAAGAGGGCTGTCTTCTTCAAAGAACATTAGGGTTTCCTGAACCCAGTGCTGGCACCACCATTGGAGGACCTCCAAGGTCACAAAAGTTTCTAAAACTTAATCAATTCGACTCCACTAACAAAACCAGCTTTTGTATCATGTCCCTACATGAATTACTAAGCTAATTGAAGTGGTTTGGATGATCAAATCATCCCCAATTGTTCTAAACAATTCAAGAACAGTAGGCTGTCCAGAATTTGACAGCATACTGTCCATGATCACAAATTGATTTAAAACCCAGCAAGATGATTAATTCAGGCTACCAAATTATTTTTCCTAGTATCCTACATGTCTTAGGAAACTAATAAAATTGGTTTCATGCAATTTGGAGTTCCCTAGCTCAAGATATGAACAAAACTCCATTGATGACTTTCTGCAGAAAAACAGCCTGCTGTGTTCTTCCAAGAAATCAAACTTTTTGATTCTTTATGCATCAAGACTCTTATAAAACTTAAAGAAAATCATACATACATTATGTATAATGATCCTATAAAGAATATACATCAATTTTACAGAAGTATCTGATCATAACAGTAGCAAGAACCCTAGGGTTCTAAAACCCAGATTCAAACATGGTGGTCTTCTCCTTCTTCCTTCTGTTCTAGACTCATAATCCAATTATGATACATCCGAATGCTTGGGAACCCTTTCCTACCATGTCTAGAACATAACCCAAGTGGTGGCAACCATTGCCATGCTTTTGATCTCCATCAAAAACTCACAATTGTGGCTGTTACATCATTCCCGAGCAAAACTGTCTTCCCTGACAGCCTGTAGTAAAAAATTCATAACTGTCACTACAAAACTCGGATTGACGAACCGTTTGTTGGGTTTTAAAGCTGATTCGAAGAGCTTTCTAACCATATATGGCTCGAAAATTTTGGAGAAGAACTCTGATTTCGGCATGCAAAACAAGATGACGGTTTTTCATGGCTACCATGAAAACTGTTCATCATCTTCTCCAAACTCAATCCCCATTCAACTTTTGAATAACCAGCAGCCCTAAAACTATTTTAGAAGAGGAGTAGAAGGAGAATTAACCTAGGGTTCATTAACCCTAGGTTCGGCCATGAGAGGGAAACCATTCTAATGCATGAACATAAATTCCAGATTTATTAACCAATCAATTTACCATGAATTACAGCCCATATGCAGTTTGTATTAGGCATAACCATGGCTCTGATACCACTGTTGGGAATCAAACTAGAGAGGAAAACTACAAAGGCGGAATTAAAATTTTCCTACGATTCCCAAACCCATGAATCCGATTATGCATAATACAAAAACATAAACCCTAACTACCAAGAGAGTTGGGATTACTTACAGTTGATTAATGTCTTCTCCTTTATGCTCCAAGCTTTTTCTTCTCCTTTTTGCTCCAAGCTTTGTCTCTGGACAGCGGTGAATGAGCAGCCCAAGTGTGCTGCCTCCAACGGTATCCACACCTAGCTAGAGCTTGTTGTCCTTTCCTTCTTCTTCCTTATGGTTGCTAGAGGTGGAGAAGAGGGAGAGAGAGAGAGGGAGAGCTGTAATTTTTCCAGCCAGCCCTTGGGAGCCTCCAAGAGTGCATCAAGTGATGATGTCATCACATCATAAAAGGCTTTAAATAGCCTCCAACTAGGGCCGGCCAAGGGGGGATTCCAAACCCTAATCTAATTTGTGTAATTACTCTTAATTACACAATTAGCCCACTAGTTTGCATCAAATACAAATTAGCCCCTTAAAGAACTTTTCTTTAATCACTTATACCCTTTCTCTCATAGACAATCAAGCTCTCTTAGCATGATCAGTGTGTGACCCATTGGGTTCACATCATCAAGTAGTAGGAACAGCACAAGTTGTGCACAATGGAACACTTTCCATTAAGGGTCTAATTGAAACTCCTTTCAATTCCCTAATTGATTATAACTCATTTATATCAATTAGGGCTTCTACTAACCATGAGTAACACCTAGCATATGGCTCATGGTGTGGTCCTTAATGAGGTGAATAGTCATTTACAAAGAACCCTTCTGTTATAGTTTACAGGTTACAATTCCATCCTTCCATCAACACAATGTCTCCAATTGAACTAATAGGACATGGAAGTCTGTCAAGTCCCTAGTTCAATTACTTTATACTCATTCATTAATATCAACTCAATGATGAACTTATGGAAACTCCTTTCCATATTCATTCTACCATGGGCCCATGGATTTAATGAGTTATATTCAATGAATGCTGTATGAGACATTCACTCTCTTTTTCCTGAGAGTGATGGATTCCTTGTTGATCACTCACATGCCTTCACACACATAGCAGTAGGGCCAATGAACACCCTTACAGACCCATGAATAGGATCTGCACTTAGTGTTATCAAACTTCTAAAGCTACATGCATAAGGTAACCATGGTGTCTCAGGTCTAAGGATTACTTGTACCACTATAACAATGAGAAACTGATTGACAGGCAGGTTAAAACTCCATTCAGTTTATCTCATATCTTTGGTCACATTCAGTGTACCTATTCTTATAATAGGCACCCACTTGTTGGTTGTAGTGTCTCCACACAAATAGCTTGAGACTAGCTATCCTCCTATAGAGTCAACCTAACAAGTGCTAGTCCTATGGTTCATTACTGTCCATCATAGTGAACCTTCAACTAGGAATGATTTAGGAGTTTAGTACAGAGATATATTTAGAGTCTCAAAATTACAACCCTTTGTAATTTCATATTCTCAACTCTAACTCCATGGACATATTATGTAAATATAAATGATGCATATAAACATAATAGAATAAGCCCTTTTATTAAATCAATAATAAATGTGACATGCATAAATGAAATCAATTGATTGTTCCTAATCCCTAAACAATCATCTCTATGATTGGCTCTAGGGCATAATCCTAACACATGGTTAGTGGTTTTCACCCTAAAATATTCAAAAACATATTCCTCATCGAAACACCGTCGTTTTGGCTTTTGTTTCATCAAAATCGGAGTTAATTTGCCCCTTGAAACACTTCTAGAAGGAAAGGGAGACAAAACAGGCAAAAAATTATAAGTGGGCTCGGGTGACCACCCAAGCCTGGGCGGCTAGCCGCCTGGGCCCAGGTGGCTAGCCGCCCAGCCTTGGGTGGTCACCCGAGACCACTTTCCTATTTTCACTCTAACTCCTTGCTGAAGCGGACTCTTGCCTATTTTGACGTATTTGGGCTCTTTTGGACGAGTTTCCTTCTAATTTTTGGTAACTTCTGAGTTACTTAAGCCCCAAGGGGGTCTCTAATAACCCTTGGATTAATTTTTAGGGTTTTAATCCCAGCCATTGGTTAATCCTAGTTGAACTCTATAAATACCCCCCTATGCTTCAGCACAAGGGGAGCCACTTTATGCCTAAAAACCTTAGTGTTAGAGAGAGAATAAGAGAGAGAGACTTGAAGGAGAGCTGGAGTTCTTGCTGTAGCCTTGGAGAACATTGATTCAAGTCATTCATAAGAGCAAGAGGGAGTTCATACAGCAGCAAGGAAGGCCCTTCCTAAGGTATTCTCCTTCTCTATTCAAGCTTAAACTAGGTTTTCATATGGGTTAGGCTTATTGCATGTTAAAGGTAACTTTTTTATCATGTATTAACACTCTAGATAGTTAATATACATGGAATATCTATTGTTTATCTACTGTTTAGCATGCTTTAGGGCTGTTCTATATGTTTCTAGGCATAGTCATGATTCTTGTGTTTCCGTTGTCCTTGTTCTAGGATAGTGATATTGCATGCTAGAGTTAGGTTTCTTGTTATGTTATATTGCTTTAGTTAGTTAATATGCATGATTTAGTTTCTGTTTAGTTTTATTTTAGCATGTTTAGAGTTTATTTGGTGTGTTTTTAAGCATATTTGTGAGTTTAGGGTTTTAGAGTCATTGTTTTATGTTAGTTTTCATATAGCATGATAAAGTAGACTTTTTTATTGGTTTTTCTTCGTGTTTGCTGTATATGTCTTGCATATAGAGTAAATATGATGTCTTTGCATGCATGTTAGTATATTCTAGGGTTTTTATGCATAATATGTGTGAACCCCGGAAAATGGCCCACAAGGGTTTGGCAAAAATAGGTTAGGTAGGAAGACAACAAACAAAAAGGAGTCGCCACCTCATTTTTTAGGGAAAAGAGGAAAACCACAAAAATGTTTTATTTCCAAAAACCACATGACTCCATTAAAGGAAAAGCAAAGTCTTTGAAACCAGAAAATTGGATTCGGGGGCTAAGTTACGACGTGGGAAGGTTCTGGGCAAAGCCCATAGGCACCCACATCGCCCGGGTTGGTCTCTTAATTTGATTGGGCTAACTTAAAATCTTTTCCACTCAAATATCAGCATATATCATCACAAAGCAGCATGCATAACATATATTCCATCCATCTATTTCATCCATGCACAATCAAACAAATAAAACAAAATAGAAAAGAGAAGAAAAACCTAGGATACTTGGATCCTAGAACGGACTTGAGCCTCAAAACGAGCGCCTACGTACCATGCAGCGAAATACATGGATCAAAGTCCACGTAGTTCGAATAGAATAGGGTTAAATCCTAATATAAACCTATAGTAAAAACCCTAGGTTTCCTTATTTGAAAGAGAATTGAATAAATCAAGTTTGAATTTGGAAAGAATTCCACAAAATGGAAACTTTAGTAAAAACCAGAATTTTATTATTGAAGGAAACCTTTGATTAAGACCATAAATTCATATTAAGAATTAACCCTAGGAGGGAGAAGAGAAAGAGTTAAGAAGGGAGGTGAATTGGGGCACCTTCACACCCACTTACCTAAGCGCAATAGCTCCATGCAATAGCAAAATTAAGCGATAACAACCTTATTTGCAATAAGGCAATTATTGCCCCTGTTTGCACCCTTACACGTGCCCAAAACCATGCAATAGGAACAAAACACTAATCTGGATAGAATACTAAAAGTCCCAAAATTATCCTAATAATCATGCAAAAGCAATAATTAAAAGGAAACAAGAAACCTTAGTATGCTCCTACATAGAATATGCCTTCTAACATGCATGCAAGACTAAGAAATATGCAAAAGACTCTATAATAATCATGAGAATGTCAAATAATATCATTAAGCATGCAAACAAAGCTAACTCAAACCAAAAGTATGATATTTTATGTAAAACATGAAAATATGCTTTCTTACGGCGAGCTTTCTTAAGCAAAATTATCCTAAGATAATTTTACGTGGAAATCACCTCGTATGAAGGTTCTATCAACATATCTTACATAAAATATATACTTAAGAACATAGTAGAAGAGATTTCATGCTTAAACACATTCCCAAATACCCTTATGCAGAACCCTACCACCTAAAAAGGATA